>JAJMGK010000017.1:0-230492 GCA_030575035.1 Suhomyces vadensis | reverse complement strand
ACTGAAGAGATTCAGTCACAGTTAATCTGAAGGTCGTGTGTTCGATCCACACAAATCGCATTTTTTTTTGGCATTTTTTATCTTCATCTAAGAGCAAGTTTACTTTTAAAATAGACTTTTACTGGTTACTGCTCGCTTTGGTAATTATTTAATTGTCTATACAAATCTACGAGAAATGCCTTTCGTGAAAATGGAAATAATTACTTTGAATGTTTATCAAAGCCGTGTGTTTCGACCAGATGGAATTAATTACTCTGATCAACTTCAAAGTTTTCTTTGCAGAAACTTCTTAAATCAAGAAATTGAGATTGTAAAAACTGATTGAGTAAATTCTCTCCGATTATTAATTTGAAATTGCACAAGTACAAAAATCCCACTTCTATTTTAAATAAATCTTTTGATGAAACCCCTCCAACTGTAGCAAATGATCGCTGTTTCTGATAAATATCTTCCAAAATTTTTGTGGAACACCGAATTGAGGCTAATGTAAACCGATATACATTGATATCAGTAAGGGGAACAATATCAAGTAATATGGATAGTTTGAACATCATTAATGCTGAATGAATATATGAAGTAACTGAAATAGATGATGAATAAGTTTTGATACGAACTAAAAAGTCTTGTAAAGATAATGACGGAAGTTTAAGTAAATTGAAAGATTTGAGTAGTTGGGAGTTCTGGCCCAATTTTTTATTCTTTTGACATATTTCATACTCATTCCTAAACCTATCTGGGGATGATGAATCTAATGTGTTTTCAATTTTATCAGTATTTGCCGGCGAAGATTGTAGAAGTGAGTCGATAGGTATGTACTCAGGCTCCATCGAGAGATCTTCACCATCGGAATCTTGAGATTCAGGAGTCGTTTCGGTGTATATTTCTGACTGATGGGAGTTTAATGAAAATGCTTGGGGTGATTCATCTAGTTTATTGGTGTTCAAGGTAGGTGATACTGGCAAGACTGTAGCTGGACTTTCTAAATTCGAAACAAGTGATGTGTTTGCTTGGAACAGATCGATTTCAATACCATATTTTTCCAATTGTGACTTTCTAAATAGGTGGAATAATTCAGGAGACTGTTGAAGCTTTATGATATCTTGAAGTAGCTGAGACAATATTACAACAGCGTGGAATACATGAAGCTTGTTAATATCTTTGATGCCATGAGTTATATCAAAAATAAGCTCATCTATCGATATGTCTGAAAGGCAAGTCGGGTCATCGACAAACGTTTCTACCGGAGGCTTTAGAGGTATATCCGAAATATCTTTTGCATAGGTCATCGTAGAATGACTCCGTATATAGATTTAAGTTGGACTAACAATGATTATAGAACTCTCCAGGGATACTGATATTTTCTGGTACAATAATAGACCAGCTAGGTCAGTTGTACAAATTTGAACTGGGGAAAGAAAAAAGAAATCGTCAAAATCAGCAGTAACCGAAATTGCGGGATGATATGAAGACTAAATTCACTGCATTAAACTGAGAGAAAAGTAGTCTAACAGAACTGAGCTCGTGTAAGACTGTGTACAGTATCGAAGGTTGAGATGGCAATATACTTCCTAGATAACCTTGAGGTCGGCGAATCGGTATCGAGGATTCGCATCCTGAGAATTAAGCGGGGCAATCGATGGCCACATCACGTGCCGAGACGTTTGGGGTAAGGGAAAAGATTTTGGACCAGGTATCGCAAAGCACCTGCGTACCAGATCAAGAATGTCTTGGACTGCAAAAACTTGGGGAGGTCAATTTGTACTTGGCAACAAGAGGAAAACCAATATTACGAGTGGACACGGTAAATTTGGCAGAGCCCCGTTCACAATACATGACATTTATTAGTCGTTGTATTGAGCACTACATAATTGCGGCGGTGGTAGGTATGGAAGTTCTGGGTTACGATGATACTTCAACACTTTGCATCGTATTACTGGGGAGACCCTATGCAAGGAGCATGGTATTAATAGTTCGTGTTGCGCATGGCGCCGCAACCCATGTGGGAGAGATTAGCGATGCGAAGGCGAAGTAGTTACATCATTCGCGACGCTCCTCAAAAGATGTGCGAGGAGATGTCGGCACCGATATGTGGTGAAGAGTGTCAATTATGAAGGCTAAGGTATGATAGGTGAGAGACACGAATTTGTAGCCGTCTTGTTGTGTCTAGTGCGGATTACGACCCTGTCAACTGTAAACAACAATGCTATGACCTGGGTCCGTCTATGGTGATAGGTAGACCCAATCATAACATTGCAGCCAAACAAATCTCTCATCCAATACAAAGCTGTTATTTGTGATTGCACTGATGACAATCGATCGCGTCTCCAATAATTTTCTAACCCGATGGCGGCGGAGCGATACTCGAGGGTGCGATAATATTGGCAAGGAAACCCGAGGTAGTACACACGTGCTCACGATTGCGCCCATCCACCTTATTCCATCAAAAAACAATCAAATTTCGAGGTTGTTGCCCTCGGATCGTTGTTTCTTTTCTGTAGTATTCTTCCTTCCAAGCCCCCGTAACTATTTATAATTCCTTGTTTTTGAGTTGCAGCAAAGCCCAGCTTAAATTGTGTACCTAAAGTTCCAGTTAAAGCCTCACTCAATCCAGGCATTTGACCCACACACAAGATAGTTCCATTCTTCGTCGACGTTTTGGGCACGCCAATTTATCCAGTTTAGATCATATCCTCGATACTAGCAATCTGGACTCACTCTCACTTGTTCTGCTTCAAGCCTCGCACAAAATTGCATTAGTCCAAAAATTGACAAAATAATTTCTTTTCCTCTGCTACTTTCCTGCGAAAACACATAGGCCAAAATTAGATTTGTCTTGCGGGATCAAACTACGTGAGAAACCTAAGCTGTTTTTGTTTCTCATACTTCGTTATTCTTTTGTTGAACTTTCGTTTCATTTATCACTACCTTCCACAACCAAACCCTTTGCAATACTGCAAGGAGAAACTCACTTGTATCCGGATACTCCATAGCATCCCTAATTATCCGACAAATACAACAAAAAAAAGTTGCTCATTCCGTCTATTCATAGGAAGTTTAACAAGTTCGAATATCATTTGAATAATTGTATTCACGTTCGCTAGTTGGTTCAACATCTGATCTAAACCAGAACCCCCATCGCTCAAGACTTGTATCAGTAAACATAATCCATCATGAAAGTGAATAATTTCTTAATATTATTGTTTCTGTTGTATCTTCCAATATTCACAGTGGCCAAACGTTCGCTTTCTGCAAACTCTTTGGTTACATGTATGGAAAAGTCTCAGATTACGCCCACCTATTTCGAAGTTATATTCAATCCCGATGACAGATCGTTGAGATACACACTTGATTTGACCACTTCAATATCGGCAAACGTCACAGCCGATGTCAAAATCTATGCCTACGGGTTCCTTATTATACATAGAGAAGTCGATTTGTGTTCTCTTGGCTGGAAGCAGTTCTGTCCTATTTTTCCAGGCTCTTTACAAGTGGAATCTATCGAGTATATATCTGAAAAGTATGTCAGAGAAATCCCAGGTATTGCTTTCAATGTGCCTGATATTGACGCAATTGCAAAGGTCGTCATTAAGGATACCAACACTAATCAACAACTCTCGTGTCTTCAAGCTTCATTCTCGAATGGTAAAACAATTAATCAAACGGGTGCCAAATGGGCCACTGCAGTTATTGCTGGTTTGGGCCTTTTAATCGCTTCAATCATGTCAACTTTTGGTAATTCAAATGCCGCTTCCCATATCTCAGCAAACTCGGTTTCTCTTTTCTTATATTTCCAAAGTGTTGTTGTTGTTTCGATGCAACACGTTGAAAGAATGCCTCCAATTGCGTCAGCTTGGGCAGCAAATTTGGCTTGGTCAATGGGCTTAATTAGAGTGACTTTCATGCAAGATATCTTCAGATGGTATGTCCAACTGACTGGCGGTACCCCAACTCTTTACTTTAAGGGTACCACAAGACAAATCTTGGTTCAAAGAGCATATTCGTACTTGTCTGAATTACACAAACGTGCACTGGACATCGGCTTAAAGTCAAATGCAAACTTGATTGTTTTGAGAGGTATGAATAGAGTGGGTTACAATTCGCACATTGAACCAACTTCAATAGTAGCAACCGGATTTACCTTTTTTATAATAATTGGTTATCTCTTGATTGGACTTTTGGTAATTTTCAAGTCAATTGTTGACCTTCTTGCTCGTACCAATAAAATTGGTCCAAATAAATTTTTGAATTTTAGAAGATCATTTTCGGTTATATTGAAGGGTGCAATTCTTAGATACATTTATATTGGGTTCACTCAACTTATGATCTTTTCTCTTTGGGAATTTACTACTCGCGATTCTGCCGCCATGATTGTTCTCGCAGTACTTTTCTTGATTCTTCCATTAGCCGTGATTGGCTTCTCCTATTTCAAAACCGTCCAGTTTGGAAGACGTTCGGTTGCACAATACCAGAATCCAGCTGCTTTATTATATGGTGATCCAGTTATTTTGAACAAATATGGTTATTGCTATACTATGTTCCATGCCGAAAAGTATTGGTTCGGTATAGTATTAATTGGTTACAATTTAGTAAAAGCAATCTTTGTTGGATTATGTCAAGGTTCAGGGAAAACTTCTGCTTTGGTATTATTCATTCTTGACTTGGCTTACACTATCTTTTTGATATATGAAAGTCCTTTCTTGAACAAGCCAACCAACATTGTCAATTACTTAATTTCCGTTGTTACTACCATCAATTCTTTCCTTTTCCTTTTCTTTTCAAACTTGTTTGGCCAACTCGTCTCAACTGCTTCCATTATGGGATGGATTTTCTTCATTCTTAATGCTGCCTTTTCATTGATTTTGCTTATTTTGATTATTGTGTTTGTGGGCTTGAGTGTTATTTCAAAGAATCCTGACGCCAGATTTGCTCCTGCCAAGGATGACAGATTTTCCTTCCAAAACAAATATAGCCAAGAAAAGGAGAAATCTCTTAATTCAGATGGAGCATCTATTGAAGGTGGCTCAGTACATGAAAAAGACGTCAAAATTGTTAACCCCGAATTGGCTGCCTTGGGTATTGCCGCTCAAGAACATTCCAATGACTGGGAAAGTCAAATGTACAAGTTGAATGATAAGCATGAACCACTTGGTCAGGGTGACATATTAACTCCTTCCTTTCAAAATGAAGATAAATTCAGCGGCGATTTATCGTCATCCGCCGACTTGGAAAGTACGGAGTCAAGTCTTGAACATCGCCCCCTGCAGAAAAGTACGTTAGGGTCAAAGCTTAAGAGTGTAACTCGTGGTTTATCTTTGAGATCAAACAAGAACAAGGTGACAGACCAAGAAAGAGCAATTTCGCCAACTAAACCCAAAAACCACGTAACAAGATTAAGCGATACCTTAAGCAACGATCAACATTCCATGCCATCTCCAACTAGAAGTAATGATCCTAGCACACCAATAACATCCAATTGGGAATCATACAACAATCCACAAGAAAATTCTGCCAATCACAACAGAAATCAATCAACCATGTCAAATATTTCGATGGATAATGGTCCACAACACGCGAAAGGGTTCATCTAATGTTCTAACCAATCAAGATTGTTACATCATTATAATTTAAAGAATTGATGTCTTACATCGCCATCATTAGTTCCTTTGACGTTCGCACCGTTTTTATATACTTTTTTCTTCGTTACATACTCATTTATAAGGGTTATGTTCTATTCCTGAACATTTGCTTTTAAGGCTTTATTTCTATCAAATCGTTCATTAGAACGGATGTTTTTACTTTTTATTACTTTTTAGTTAATTTTAAATGTAAAAAAATGAATTATTTTGGATCTATAATTTCATTCCAAATACTATCGAGTTTTTTTAGATGTAGAAGGCCATTTTTAGATTTTTGCGAAATTACTAGATTGAGCTGCTGATCAGTTGAAATGTTTTGAAGTTTAACGATGCCATTTGGCTTGATACTATTAAAAATTCCATCGATGGAAATAGGGGAAATTAATTTATTTAGATAATCTGCCGATTGTGCAACGGCTCCTGACACAATACTCAAATCTACATCTTCGTTATTGTAATCTTCATTCACGTTAATTGCACTTGCCCAAGTATCTATGAACATATCTGGCGTACTTGTAGTGGAAAATCTTGGATCTAACGGACTGGCAGTTGATAAATAAGGAATTTGTTGCCTGAATGTTGCTCTCACAAGCCTATTTAACCTTAAACCAAACCATTGGTTGGTCATATCCTGAGCAACTAAAGGCAGAATAGGTCTAGCAATTGACGAATCACATTGAAAACTAAATGGTTGAAGGAAGTCTTTGGATGATATATTTTGAAATATTTCTTTACGTTTATTTGCTGGTATTGGACACTCAAACAACCCTCCTACAAATGTGCCAGGCATGAAGAATGTCAAATCCCTCCTAGCGTATTTTTGACGTCTAGCCATTTTATAACAGACAAGATTTTTAGATTCTATTTCTAAGGAGGCCTGGGGGTCTGATTCTTGAACTTCGTTGAAGTGATTCACAGTGTCCTTTCCCCAATACTCCAATCGCTTACCTTCGCTTGATGATTCCAACTTTCTGTCTATTTTATTTCGAATTCCATTCTTTATCTCGGATATCATTTTGCCAATTTTGTTTCTAGAATCTGATTTTTGACTGGGATTTGGATTTGGAGTGAGTTCTGAGCTGAAAGATGTTTTCAAGGGTTGAACTGAATCTTTAGTCATAGTCCTGCGTTTTGAGACGATAGACGCTCTCAACATACAAAATGGCTGGTTCCAGTCTATATCGGTACTACTAGAAGTTCTGATGACCTTTTCGTAATCTGCTTTTCCATGATTACAATGACTTATGGACACCAAATTAATGCTGGTTGGATCGACTGCACCGTTAATTTGGTAGATTCGATTAATCTTGAAACCAGTAAATGGATACAAATTTTTCCCGCTGGGGTCGCAAACCTTGGATTCGCTGAAATACCACGTAGCTTCCGCTACGCCCACAAGAAACACAGCTACTGGTACCACAAGCATGTATGTTCTCCCCTGGCTGCAAGCTGGGTACAAACAAAATTGCAACCATTTCCAGATGCGGGAAGTCACGTGCCGCATCGCGGAGCACCAAATTTTTTTGATGAGATGAGAGATGCCATGCAAAAAGTAGTAGTGATTAGTGTTGGAGCAGCAGAGTAGTTAGGTGTGTAAAATGGATACACAGCAGACGAACAAAGCCCATAGGGGTGGAACTACTAAGACTACCGCTAAAAAGAAATTGCACCAGAATGGCCAGAATGTCAAAGCATTTGCAGTGAATGCCCCAAAAAAGTTGGAACGTCAAGCCAGAAGATCTCAGGATGTAAATGAAAAGAAGTTGCATGTTCCAATGGTGGATAGAACTCCTGATGACGATCCTCCACCAGTGATTGTTGCAGTCGTAGGACCGCCAGGTACTGGTAAAACCACATTAATCAAGTCATTAATTAAACGGTTAGCCAAGACTTCGTTAACCGAAATTAAAGGTCCAATCACCATTGTCAGTGGTAAAAGAAGAAGATTGACTTTCATTGAGGTTTCAAACGATTTGAACTCTATGATTGATGCTGCCAAAATTGCCGATCTCGTTTTGATGTTAATCGATGGTAATTATGGACTTGAAATGGAAACCATGGAATTTTTAAATATCGCTCAACATCACGGTATGCCAAGAGTATTAGGTGTGGCTACTCATTTAGATTTGTTCAGGTCGCCATCTACTTTAAGAACTTCGAAGAAGAGATTGAAGCATCGTTTTTGGACAGAAGTTTATCAAGGTGCCAAGTTATTCTATTTGTCGGGTGTTTTAAATGGTAGATACCCTGATAGAGAGATCTTGAACTTAAGTAGATTCATCTCGGTGATGAAATTTAGACCATTGAAGTGGAGAAATGAACATCCTTATCTTTTAGCTGACAGAATTACCGATTTGACGCATCCACAAGAAATAGCCAATAACCCAAAATGTGATAGAAAAGTGGCTATTTACGGTTACTTGCACGGTACACCACTTCCCGCAATAGATGCTCACATGCATATAGCTGGTGTTGGAGATCAGTATGTACACTCGATCGAAAAACTTCCAGACCCTTGTCCAACCCCATACTTCGAACAGAAATTAGACGATCTTGAAAGAGAAAAGGCCAAGGCTCAAGCCGAAGCAGAAGGAACTGTGGTTGCAAAGACCACAAGAAGACGTAAAAGGTTAGAGGATAGACAAAAAATCATCTACGCTCCTATGTCCGATGTCGGTGGAGTGTTGGTTGACAAGGATGCAGTGTATATTGATGTTGGAAATAAGGAATCTTTTGTGCCAGGTGAAGAGGAAGGTGAAGGAGAGAAATATGTCACTGATTTACAAGATGTGCAAAAATCCATGAGCGAAAGATTTGAAGAAGGTCCTGGTTTGAAGTTATTTTCATCATCTGCTGCCTTGAATGAGGTCGAGCCGGAAGGAGAATACGAAGAAAATGGGCTATTATCCGATGATGACGGCGAGGAAGAAGTTTCCGAAGAGTCCAAACGTGATGTTGGTAGATCATCAATGAGAAAACCACGTATATACGGAAAATCATTGCAAGAGGATGATGAGTTTGACAATGAGTTATCTGACGATGAAGATAACAACATTGAAGATCTTGACGAGCCAAAGTTAGTTGAGGTAGACTTCAAGAATGGAAGTAAATACAATGAAGATGAATTGGAATTCGCTGAAGATTCTTCTCTCTCTTCAGATGAAGAAGAGAGTGGTTACAGAGCTACCGCCAAGAAGTTGCAAGGTTCTATCCAAAGAAAATGGGATATTAACAAGTTACTTTATTTATCGAATATTGAACCTTCAGATGTTATTAAAAGATGGAGAGCACAAGACCGTCAAGAAGAAGAGGATTCCGAAGAAAATATTGAAGACGACGAAGGCGAACAATTCTTTAAGAAGAAGAATTTTCAAGATTCAAGTGAAGATTTGGACCAGTTCATTCCGACGTATCCAAATATCGAAGATCTTAAATCTAAGTTTGATGCTGCCACCGTTGAAGACAGCAGTGATGAATATGAAAATGGTTATCAAAGCTTGAAATCAAGATTTTTAGTTGCTCCTAAGTTGGGCGAAGTAAAAGGCGGAGAAGATCAGGGCGAAGAAGATGAGGAAGTTTATGGTGATTTTGAAGATTTGGAGAGTAAACATTCGTCATCATCTTCAACAAAGCCTTCTAAGAAGGACGATTCTGATGGCGATTCTGAGAGTGAAGGCGATGACTTTGCTGATTTTGAGGCCGAGGAAGAAAACGATGAATTAAATGATGGTGATGAAGAGGAGGAGGAAGAAGAGGAAGAAGAAAACTTAACTGTAGAAGAGAAAAGAAAGCTCAACGCAGCCAAGAAAGCCAAATTGCAATTGCAATTTGAGGAAGAGGAAGATAGAGAATTCGGTGCAAATGATCCCGAAGGAGACACCGAAGCTGATACCTGGTATGAATTCCAAAAGAACAAGATGGCTAAGCAATTAGAAATCAACAAAGCCGAATATGAGCAAATGGATCAAGCTACCAGAATCAAAATTGAAGGTTACAAGGCTGGTTCATACGTCAAGATTGTTTTCGATAAACTTCCTTGCGAATTTATTGACAACTTGCAGCCGGAATATCCAATTGTTTTGGGTGGTCTTTTAGCAACTGAATCAAGATTTGGTATTATGAATGTCAGAATTAGAAGACATCGTTGGCATAAGAAAATCTTGAAATCCCAAGATCCATTGATTTTGAGTTTGGGATGGAGAAGATTCCAAACATTGCCCATCTACACGACATCCGACTCTCGAACCAGAAACAGAATGTTGAAATATACTCCAGAACATGCTTATTGTTTTGCCTCATTCTATGGTCCATTGGTAGCACCAAACACAACATTCGTTGGATTTAATCTTGTTGACAACAGATCAACTACAGGATCATTCAGAGTTGCCGCAACTGGAATTGTTGAAGATTTGAACTCCTCAGTTGAAATCGTCAAGAAGTTGAAGTTAGTTGGTCATGCTTATAAGATTTTCCGTAATACTGCTTTCATCAAGGACATGTTTTCTAATTCGTTGGAAGTTGCCAAATTTGAAGGTGCTTCAATTAGAACGGTTTCTGGAATTAGAGGTGAAATCAAAAGAGCTTTATCAAAACCTGAAGGTCACTTTAGAGCCACTTTTGAAGATAAGATTTTGATGAGTGATACTATTTTCTTAAAAACTTGGTATCCAGTTAAAGTCAAGAAGTTTTACAATCCAGTAAGTTCATTATTATTGGACAAACATTCTGAATGGAAGGGTATGAGATTAACTGGACAAGTCAGAGCGGAACAAGAGATCCCAACTCCATTGCAAGAAGACAGTGCGTACAAAAAGATTGAAAGAGCAGAAAGAAGATTCAACCCACTTAGAGTGCCTAGATCCGTTAAAGCAGCTTTACCATTTAAGTCTCAAATACACGAGATGAAACCTCAAAAGAAGAAGACTTACTTGACCAAGAGAGCCGTTGTTTTAGATGGCGATGAAAAGAAGGCAAGAGATTTATTGCAAAAGATTGCTACTGTTAGAAAGGAGAAGGATACAAAGAGAAAGGCAAAGAAGGGTGAAAAATTCCAGGATAGATTGAAAAATCTTGCCAAGAAGGATGAAGTCAGAAAAGAAAAGGAAAGAGAACGTAAGAAGGATTTCTTTGCCAAAGAAGGAAAGAAAAGATCATTAGGATCCAGTGAAGGTAATTCAGAAGCATTTGGTAAGAAGAGACGTGTATAATAGTATAGCATAGTAAATAAAATATTCTAATTATTTTTTTTTTTTGTGTTTATTCAATTTTAACTTTGCAATCGTTCGTAATATTCTGAACCACCCACTCAAAATCGAAGAAATTAACTATAAATGATATCCAATCATTCGTTGATAATCCGAATTTACTAATGCACCTTCATCACCCCAGACTACTTTCATAACGTCTGAAAATTCTCTAGCATAGTAGAATTGAATTCCATACTTGTTTAAATAGAATTCTTCCACTTGATTCAATTTGAAATCGGCATTTTCATTGTCCTTCAAGAGTTCATTTACTAAACCAGAGTCAAGTTCACCTTCCTCCTCCATTCTTCTGCTATATTCTTCAATCAAATCCTTTCTATTTTCACGTGGTACAATCATTCTTTTGATGGTACCATTCAAATGGGCTCCCATCATTTTCTCTTTGACACCACCAATAGGAAGTACCAAGCCCCTCAAGGTTATTTCACCCGTCATTGCAATGTCACCTGGAACAGGTTTGTCAAGTAATACCGAAAGGAACAGCAACGCCATAGTGATACCAGCAGATGGACCATCCTTGGAAATAGATCCCATAGGAACATGCAAATTGATTTCTAAATTATTGAATTTATCAATCAAGTATCTTTCATCCTTTTCCTTGGTGCTTAACAAATTCTTATAGATTAACAGCTTAATGAAGATCAAACCAATTTTTCCACTTTCCAGTAATACTTCACCCAATCTACCTGTCATGGTTAATGAACAGCCGGTATTGGTACTTGTTGGATTACCTACTCTCTTATCAAATCCAATACTCTCAAATACCAAGACTGAGCCGGAACCGTCAGAATTGTATGATAACCCGTTAACAATACCAACTCTGGAACTGGAGGAAATCGTGGTATCGTTGGAGCTTAAATCACCTGAGCTGTAGGGAATACCCAAATATCTTGGCAAATCATTAATGTCAACAGTTGGGCTGTATGGCTTTTCCGTTCCTAAAGTTTCACAATATTCAACGGCCTTGAACCTACAAATGGTAGCTAATCTTCTCTCCAAGTTCCTGACACCAGCTTCTCTAGTGTAGTCAACAATAATTTGTTTGAGGGTGGTCTGGTTGATATTGATGTACTCATTCAGATTATCAGAATCAGGGAACCCATTTCTCTTTATCTGTCTTGGTAAAAGATATTTCTTAGCAATGATCAATTTTTCATTGTAATCATAAGCACCAACCTCAATTAATTCCAATCTATCTAATAATGGCCTACTCATATGTTGAGGTTCATTCGATGTGCAGATAAAAATTACTTGAGATAAGTCGATTGGGAATCCAAGATAATGATCAATAAAGGAATTGTTTTGTTCTGGATCCAATACTTCTAACAAAGCAGCAGATGGGTCACCATTGAATTTATTAACCCCGGAATTTCCACCGATGACCTTATCAATTTCATCCAACAATATAACCGGGTTCATCGATCTAGATTTCCTTAATGCTTGCACGATCAAACCAGGCATCGAACCGATATAGGTTCTTCTATGGCCTCTAATTTCGCTCTCATCCTTGATACCACCAAGGGAAATTCTTTGGAAATTTCTACCCAACGATTTAGCGATTGATTTTGCTAACGATGTCTTACCAGTACCTGGAGGACCAGTTAACATAATAATAGGAGATTTGTTATTCTTTGAAATTTGAATCGACTCATTGGTTTCATGTTCTAGATGGGTCTCTGAGATTGAAGTTTTAACCTTATTCTGGGCCTGCTTATGAGAATAGAAAGTTTCATCATTATTTGCAATAACAATTGACGAAGAAGTAGGTGTTGAACTTAATGAGCTTGATTTCTTCGTCGATTCAGAGTTTTCATTGTCCTGAGTATTTGAAATATTGTTATCCTTTTTGAACTGTTCAATTGATTTTTCAGCATTTAATCCCAACAATTTCAAAACTACCAAGTATTGAATTAATCTTCTCTTGACATGAGCTAAACCATAATGATCACTGTCTAATTGATCTTTTGCAAGTTTCAAGTCGATATCCTTGTTGGATTGGAATTTGGTGACATACTTGTCCCAAGGAATATCCATAACTATCTCGAGATAATTACGAATAACATGGAAGTCTGAATTTCCACCTCCGCCTGGCTGCGAGGATGATCTGATACGTTTATAGTCCTTGACAATTAAACGTTTTGAATCTGAAGAAAGACTGGTTACATTGGGAAGTTTGTTTTTAATGAAATTGGTGATTGCTTTCAACTCATCGTCACCATCATCGTCATCATCGTCATCATCGTCTTCTTCTTCATCTTGAATTGCACGACGAGATACGGATCTGTTGCTGTTGTTACTACTATTGGCGGTAGTGTTATTTGCGGGCCGGGCCTTTGATAATGGCTTAGATCCAACCTTGTTGGTCATACCTTCCAAAACCAACCTGATTGATTTCAATTGGTTTGCAACCACGTTGGCCTTTTGAATGTTGGTGGCTTCATTGTAAAACCAATGGTTGATAAAGGAGTTGTTTTCTTGCAAGTTGTCAAAGATGGTAATTAATTGGTTGATCATAAGGTTGATTTGATCCGATCTTTCGGCAATGTGCAATTTATTCAAGAGCCTTAATTTCTCGTGGTTAGGAAATGGCAAGATCCCACTGGTTAAGTCAATTAACCGAAGGTAAGATTTGTTTTCAATTTTATACTTGGAATCCTCAGTTGAAAATTGTCCGTACAACTTCTGCAAGCTTATAAAGGCTTTGGTAAAGTCCTTGGAGCCGACCAATTGAAGGTAGAATGCGTTGGCAAGCGGGTTTAACGTCAACAAGTCCCCATCCCGTTTGGCTGTCTTTGATCTCGTATTCTTCTTGTTTGGAGGACTGTTGCCGTTATTGTTCGAACCATTCGCAGTCAAGGCCTGACGGTAGGCAACGATGAAATCATCAATGCGTTTGAACAACTTGTAACTGTTATTGCTCAAAACACCATACTTTGACTTCAAGTCGTCCACCTTATCCTTCCAGTCGACTTCAAACAAACCTTCATTGGTTTTGGTGTCCTCAATTCTGTTTGCTCTGGTGATTCCCTGAAGAGTCAACTTGACATTGGTCACATCATCAATGACACCGACGATTCTGACCACGGTAACTACGTTCTGGAGTTCGTTGGGATCTATGGACGAGTTTGCAGGGTCCTTGATTTTGTTGACGTTCGGCTTGATGGCTAACGTCAACCAATCAAACTCGGATTGGGGGCTGGTGGTGACAAGCTCTTTGGAGGAACCAAGCAGAGAGCCACTCTTAAAGTTAACTTCACCCTTGTAAAACTCGCCGATGCCATGGATGGCATCACGGGAGATTACAGTGGGGTTGCTGTAGACTTCCTCGGAGTCCTCGTTATTCTGTTGGTCCGAGTTATCGAAGTCGTATTCGGAAAGAAGGTTTTTGATCACAGAAACCAGAGAAACTTGTTCCTTGTAGCGATACAAGAGAGCAGCAGCCTTGAAACGAGAAAAAGTGACATTGTAGATGATTCCTGGCAACAACACCAAGTTGGAATCAAGACGGTACGTGGGTAACACCACCTGCTGATCCTTATTCCTGGCCATAATAAATATTAGTTGAAAATGTGTGGGTAAGTATTACAGAAAGTTGGTGGTATTAGCGGTTGATATATATGGAAGAAAACAGTCGTATGACGGTACAGCTCCACCTTGATTTCCTGTACTGAGCTTAGATATCACAGTCTGCAACAAGTGCGAGATATATTGTGTGGGGTTCCGAAATTAGTGGTACCGAGGTATTGCGAAATGTCTGCTGACAGTGACAAGGGTGGCAAGAGCAAGCACACTAGGTTCGGGTTAAGGTTGGGAACCGACGGGACGCATCCTGGGCGCTCAACCCCTAACTTTACATTTATCAACGCCTAAATTTACATAGATGGTTCAAGCTAAGCGAACTCGGGGACCCAAGCAGACCCAGCTTTCTGGTGCAAGCTACGAAGTCTAGAGGAGATCAGGAGACTCACTGCCGCGACTAGCACGCTGCGGGCAGTTCCGCGGCAGCACTGGGCTCACTAATCAAATAGATTTCGCACCCATGCTGCACTCTGCATACAGCACAGTGGGTCTCTTCGATGTAAGCACTGGTCTCTCCATTCAAGTATCTACAGTATATGCCCTCCTTTGCTTTCTGTCGGGTAGTGGTTACTCTAACTAGAATATCTCGAGATACTGCCTACTCTTTGGCTTGTCTACTTTATTTTTCGATTTCTACTCCCCTTACTTGTTTCCCTTCTTTTCTCTCTGCTTGCCTGCATCGTTTTGATGTCTCTTGTTACAACTTATTCTGCTTACCCGATGCCTATTTTACTTGTTTCTGATCTTCACTTCTACTTTTAGTTACATGTACTTCCGCCGGTGTCCAATTGTTTTGTCTTATATACATTATGTCTCCTCTTTGTCAAGATGCATCGAGCATCAGAGTCAAAATCTTCCGTTCTCATCCTCCCTCCCTCTGGAACCAGCACCGAGCCCACTTGGCAGCTCAGTTTGGACCCGAGAGCGTCGACGATCTACTCGCAGAGGCAGAGCTCCGTTACGCCCGGCAACACTCATCTTGGTGGAAACGCTCAAAGAACATCCTTTAAGTTAACCTGTCCCGATCCTCTAGCAAGCGGTTGTGGTTGTGCATCGCTCTTTTTCCACCCAATCATGAATATAACATTGAAGGTGGCCGGCAACGTCACCTTGCCGTGTTCGTCTGTCTCCCCATGTAAGCTCTTATAGATTTCGTTGGCTGCCAACAACACGTCTCGAGGAAGGTAGCCTGATCTGGACAAGACCGAGTTCTGTTCCCCCATAGCCTGCAAGTCTTCACACACAGCTGCAATGTCCGGAAACCCTCCCACCACGATGTCTTCCGCATCGATAGTCAACATGTTGAAGCCAGCACGGTTGAGTAATGAGCCAACATCGTTTAAATGCACCAATGGCGACACTCTGGGCGACATGCCGCCCTTCCGTTCCAATTCAGCCAACTGCAACGATGTTCTCAACTCGTACAACGTATCGCCTCCGAAAAGCGTCCCCATGAATAAGCCATCGGGCTTCAATACCCGGTTGATATTGGAAAGTGCTCGTGGAAGGTCATTGATCCAGTGCAACGACAAGTTGGATATTACTGCATCGAACTGGTCAGATTGCTTCAACGATGGATGGTCAAAGGCCTCTTCGTCTCCAAGAAGACGGGTCACTTTGCCAGGGAACTGCGCCACGAATTCTTCGTTTTCATCCCGTCCAAGCATCTCGGGCGACGAGTCATACATCACCAACTCCTTGATTTTGGACCGGATAACTCCCTTGTCGGTGTTGAGCTGCTTGGTGATTTCCGTTTCTGCATAGTCGGCTCCTGGCGGCGAAGGCGTTTCATTACAGAGGTTTTTCAACAAGTTTCCCAGATGACTTCCGAAATCTAACACTCTGGTGAAATCTCGGGTAATGAATGCCAATCTCTCTATGGTTTTCAATGCCACCTCATCTCTCAAGTATTCTTTCTTACGAGAGAGCTCGGGGTTGACCCGTGGCGTACGAGACCGTTGTGCAAGTTTAGCTGCCCGGTCAAACACATTGAACTGCTGCTTGGCTATACTTTCTGCTGACGTAGCTAGGTACCGTTTTCCATACATATCCAGCTATCTACCTATGATCTACCTATGATTCATGCGGTGCCATCGCTTGGCCCAATTTTTAGAGTGCGTTTTAGTAGTGCACAAGTAGTCAGCTTGGAGATGGCATCAGCAACACCACTACCGATGATACGAACGGCAGCACGACTAATAGGCTTTGCCGTGCGAAGATCGGAGTATCGCTGGATCCACTTGTCGAGCATTTTGCTGGCCCACAAATCATCCGATGCGTTCCAAAGACTCAACATACAGCTACCTACTGATATCAAGAAGTATGACTCGGTACAGTCACGGCACCAACACATCGTTCAGTTGCAGAACACTCGAAAGCATCATGAAGTGTACATTTTCTACACCCAGATCAAGAAGGCCCGTCTTCAGTTTACCTACAAGACGTTTGCGTTGGTCATGAAGTCCGTCCGAATGAACGATTCTGCCAACGCTCTGAAAATGGCCATTGCCGTCTACTTTGATGCCATGAACTACCACAAACAAAGCACCCGCCTAGTGGCTCCTCCCAGTGATGAAGAGCGCCGTGAGCTCTCGTCCTACTTGCTCAATTCGTTCGCAAAGTGCTCCGATTATACCCAGATACTCTGGTTAAACATACTCTGGGAGAACTATATCGAGCAGATCCCCGATGATTCAAGGTCTTTGATGACGCTGTACCATGCTGCACACCTCAGTATCTTGATAGGGTCGAACCAGATCGAACGGGCCTCGGAATACTTGGACGAGGTTGCTAATAACTGCCCAGAGAAGCTCACGCTGTTGGCCCGTTTACCAGTAGAAAGATTCCTTACAGAGCTAGGGAGGAACAAAGACTGTGATGAAATCAATATATGGCTACAGCACATTCTCAGCATCGAAACTGCTCATTCACCAGTCTTGAATCCGGAGCTCTGGATGAATCTACTCAACGTGGGCCTCGAGTGTAACCACTACTCCTTAGTAAAAACAATCTACGACAACTATATCATGAAAGGATTTATCAACTCCGGGGTTTCCACCGAAGAGTTTATCACCAGCGACTTTTCCAGCAACAACTCCATCTTTAGCACCCTCTCGGATAAAGTTATCTTCCAAATCCTCCACACGTTGTCCACCAACGGAGATGTCGACCTGACACTAACGCTTATTGAAAGCCATTTTCTCCACAAGTCAGCCAAGGGAGAAAAAGCCCTCACCAAGGAACTCTGCATCAAGATAATCGAATCCTACTGCTACCATGATGGGTTCAACTGGGACGACCACGAAGTGATGCCGTCCAAGAACGACCATGACCAACGTGTAAAGCAGGTTCTAGACGTGTTGAATGGATTTATGACCAAATTTATTCACGACAAAGGGGAGATGCTCACCTACAAAGATATAACGTCCGCGGTTTCGGTTCGGTTCTGGAAATACTATGCCTATGACGAGCACATCCAAGAAACTATAACCAAGAGATCTACTATTTCCGAGAGTATTCGGCTTTCGGAAGAAAATCAGTGGGATACTATGGTGCTCCCAAGAAAGCAAAGCAACGAGAATGTCCATGGCTCGTCGTTTGGGAACATGTTGGCGAACTTGAACGTGTTGCGAGAATTCACTGCCGACCATATCGAGTACTTAATATCTAACCCCGACACCCACGTTCACACCATTACCTTGTTTATCAACTGTCTTTTAAACCATATCAATGTGCATCAAAATTTCACTGCCACTACCCAGGTCCTAAACCAAGTACACAACAAAAATCCCAACTTTGCTTCGGAATGGTTGGATTCAGACCTGTACGAAATCTTGTTTCACACATTGGGTCTGTCCTCGGCCACTAAACTATCATCCCAATACATCTTCAAGTTTCTTAAGGCACACTCGATCCCAATGACTCCCAGTTACTATCGTGGTATCTTGAGTGCACAACTAAGAGGTTATATCCATCACGGGTTACAAGCAACTTTATTCCATTACCTCGAAGATTTTGGTGGCATTATACATTCGCCAATAGATCAAATTCTTCAAGAACTACCAGCAAAAGACCTTACTGACGAAAACACGGCCATCATGCTTGAGTTTGTATCTCAACTACCAAGAGCGTATACAGAAAATGGCCAAGGAACTGTGCAAACCCAGAAAAGCTCAATCCAACAGGATATTCGTGAGTTTTGGAAGCAGAACCTGCTTGCAAGCACATTCACGCCAGATCCTATTGAGTCCGAGGAATATAGCAGAAAGTACTATAAAGAATTCGATAAAAGGGATTCGGGGTATATTAAAAAGATATTTTCACTATAGAAATGCAGCGCAGCAGATTAAAAGCAATAATGATTCTTTGGAAGCAATGATTAAATTCCAACTAATGTACATAGCTAATACACCTATTTTAGAACCAGCAAAAATAAGCAGTAGGAGTATGTTCAGGGTATATAGATGGGTGCTGTTGGGATTTAACCACTCACGGCAGCCTGTAAATCATCAGCGTCGATGGTGGTTTTGGTAGCTTTCAGTTTCATCATGGACGAGCTATTCCATCTGACTTTCATTCCTTCAATGACACTTCTGTCTGAATCGTTTTCATCGTTGAAGAAGTCAGGGTATTTCTTTTTGGATTGTTGTCCCAATACCGAGTCGTTAGCAAAAGTGTTGGAGTAGGACAAGGAAAATGAAGATCCAAGCATCGTCGAATCGACTGCCATTCTCATGATGTTGTCAGCGTGGCATGCTAAGCGGTCGTAGTCCGAATCTTCTGTAACATCAGGGGCTGCATCCACTTTCTTTGGTTCCTTGGTAGCCACCGCAAACTTATTGAGCACAAGTGTACTCTTCTCTGTTTTCAACAACTTCTTGTGCGATCTTTGGTGGTTCAACATGGCCACAGGAGTAGACTGCAACAAGTTGCCCGTTGGCTTCTTGGATGAGCCCGACGGAGAAAAGAAAATGGTTTTGTTCGGGATTGGTGTGTTGTAGATGGAAGAAGTCTCTGCTTGGATGAAGCTGGACTCGTTGAAATCATCGATATCTATTTCTTCTTCGTCCAATTGTCTAGTCCGTTTCACTCCTCTGGATTTTTTCTTCGGCTCATTCAAGTTCTTAGCAACTGGCTTGACCACTACATTTTCTTTGTCGGTTGACTTTTGCGATTCACCTCCGTATGGAAGGGCCAATTGAAAGTTGGCAGTGCAAGCTCTGTTTTCGTCAAGTAACGACTGAAGTGGTTCTTGATTATCCGTATTTCCGTCTTTGAATGTTTTAGATATAGGTTTGGAAATGTACTTTGGGGCTTGTGGTGTTGGGTCATCGGGGACTCTGAGGTTTTTACCTAACAAGACGTCTCTGGGAAGTAAGGCATTGGATGAGGATAATCTCATACCCAATTGAGGATATGAATAACCTACCGACACTGAAGGATGAATGTTGTGAGTTGACATCGTGTGTACAATACAAGACCTTAGGCTGCTTTTTTCTCTTGCAGAATAATGTGGATCGTTGCAACTTTTATACTTTTGAAGATTAACGCTTAAATGCATCAATGTCCCAAAGTAGATAACTAATTGTTTATGTTTTTAACTACTCCCAAACCGGCAACCCAATAGATATGGTGCGAAATATAACAATCCTACTGCATATGGACTCTACAAAGCCTATGGTTAAAGGAAACATTATTGCGTACATTCGGGTCACCAGGGCAATGTGAACAAGTGAAGAACAATTAGCTGTATATATTAGATCTGGTTGTTTATCTTGTCGCGGACTGGACCTTTACCTTTTCTGGATGTAGCACAGTTTTTTTTGACTGCCTCCCAATTCCGCACCTCTGCAGTCTAAACTCCACATTACACTCTAAACGAGTACTGCAGTTGTTGACGGGTTTCCAGTACCTTATGCTCATACCGAAAGCCGTGGTTTCTACTTAAGCACGCACCTATTTGATAGACTACTTGACACGGAAATTGAAGGCGTTATGGTTGACCCTCAAGCTTTCCAACTCCACTTGCAGCCTATTGTCATGGCTATTAAATGAATCTAAATGCGCAGCATTATCTCAGTCGTAGAAACAAGACGGAACAATTCAATTTTCCTTCGATTCTAATCTATTTCATATATGTAGAAGTGCGATCAGGTCCCAGGGCTAAAATAGGAATTGGCTCTACCTACAAGGTGGAGAACTTTTGGCACCGTTTGAAACGACCATGGCTCTGTATGGAGTGCAGTCATACACGAAGATTTTAAAACTGCTCCTTTCCATAAGAAAGGTTGACGAAATCGTTTGAGTCTGTATCGCTCTAAAAGTGATCGAGGTGAATTCGAACATTCGACCCAAAAGTTACACTTTTTGAAGTGATAAAGTAATAACTGGCATTAGCCCTGAGTCTAGTGTTTTAGTCTTGTTGTGCCTGAAACTGAGTAGGAACTTAGCGTTCACCTTCGTTGTTATCTCTATCTTTCTGGAACCAAAACAGATACTACCAAATTTCCAATTAAAACTCGCGGGTTCTTCAAAACAAGTTTCGCTATCAACTGAGTATACTTCTTAGACATGATCCGACACACACTTAAAATTTACTGTCTTGGCAATTGTCAAGCTACAATTGATTTCAAAGCTGCGAACACTTGTTCTGGTAATTAAATTACTATGAATATATATAGAAACTCACCCTGTAATGAACTTTCCGATGGGTGAATTAAATGAAATACTAGTGTATTGATAGAACTGAATTTTGGATGCATTTCAATGTAATGGTATGTGTGGCTAATCTGATCTACTTTATATTTGATCTAATTCTTTTCACTACTAGCACTTAAACTTTGAAGTTCTTGTTGCTTCTTAAGTCTTTCTTCTATAACAGAATCGTTACCATGCACACTATCCATTGGACATGGAAGAATGGAATTGGCTCCAACTAATGCAAAGCATATGGCAAAAGTCGAACTGAACAACGAGTTTGTTAACCTGTTTCTTTGGCTCGCCCTTATTCCTGCAAACATGTTGATTTGGTTGTGTATATGAGGTCGTTTGACGTCTGCTAAGGTAATTCCTTATTGGTTTCTGCGTGTTAATTGGGTTGTGCTGCTGATGCCTGATGGATTTTTCAAATTGAATGTTTTTTAGGCGTCGATCACGTGTAGGGCTTTGATTCAGCCAATCAAATACCAGGTGTTGGTAGTCTTCTTTAGGAATCAATTTTTTCCATGAGCTCGGGATAAGGGTGCCTAAAAAGGTTCATTAGACGTATTCAGAGACATGAAGTTACAGGGGTGCTTCCCTTGTTGAATAGTTTGACTTTGGAGAAGTATGTGTGTCACGTGATATGGCCTGGTCCAAGCCTGGCTTTCAGGAATATAGCCAATATTGGGCGAACGCTACTTTATACGATACAGCCTGTGTTTTAGAGCAAAATGTATGCTATTCAGCCCCGTAGAGTAGAGGAGGGCTTCACTTTGGTGGTTTCTATACGATTTCTATTCGATTTGACTACTTAGTCCTATATATACAAGATACAGCTCCGAACTATTCGGACTCTGAATTGTTTTGTAGAATGCAAATTTTCATTGACATGCTGAGTTACAAGGTATTCAGTTTCATGGAATACTATTGATTTAACTCTTTGAAAAGAAAGCGTAATTTTTCTTAGCTTTCTGATTAAATTATTCGTAAGGTGAGCTGATTTGATCTTTCTTCAAAATTTCAAAGCCTGACTTGAATTTTCTTTCTGCAGACAACTGTTGTGGAGTCTTGACTGAATCAACAAGTTCTACTTTCACTAACTCTTTGACAGCAGCGATTCTGTAAGCAGTTGATGGGGAGATAGTTTGATACACAATGTGAAATCTTTTCTTTAATCCTAATGCTTGCATGTTTTTGCGAGTTATAGGTGGCATACCTATACATGACCTTATTTGCGTTATCTTATAAAATGCATTCTTAGTCGACATCTTTGCTAAGTCCTGTAGATACGTCTGAACCCCGTTCGATGATAGATTTGATGGTTGATGAAAATTCAAGGAAAGAGTTCCTGCATATAACAGACAAAAGTTACCCGCAGTAGCCAACCAGTAGTCAGACGGCTACATTTATGGATGGATTCCGAGTTTACTGATAAAAGCAGCATCAAAAGATTCCTGGTAGAATCTACTAGAGAATCGAAATCTGGATTGACCGTAGTTTGCTGTTCTCTTCATTTTTGAGCGAGAAAATCTAAGAAAGTGGCAATTGCAGGCTAACAATTTAATTCGTCTGAACTCAAGTTGTGTCATGAACTGTCATGGACGAATCACAAGACTACAATGTTATTTTAAACGAGAAGTCCTTGCATCTGGATCTAGACAAACAGCTTCAATCTTTGGTTGAAGTCGTTCGCTCGAATGTTTCTGATGGAGACAGGTATGAATTGTTCAAATTGATCTTCAATAAGATTATCGTTGGCATAAATGAATTCGAACCTTCTCCGAAGTTGTTAGATTCAAGATTGAACTCATATGTAGAATTGCTAACAAATCTATATTTGTTTTTGAAAAATGATCCATCGGATTCAATGAATGACGAGGGAATAATGAGTACAGAACAACCTAGTCTACTGGAATCACTTTTGAACTATGTTACTTCAAAAATTGGCGAACTAATTTACAATTTCTCCAAGGTTCGTGGTTTCAAGCATATTACCAACTACTTTTCAAGTGATGTTTACTTAATTCCTCGCTTGATTGACCTCACATCCAGTTTAGACAATGACAATGAATTATTTTTATGTTTGATTTGGCTCTCCAATTTGGTACTTGTGCCGTTTAAATTACGAAACATTGATGAGTCTATTACAACTCAGCTCATTTCTATAGGCATTTCAAACCTAGCTAAACATTCTAATGCTTCCAAAAATCAATTAGTGTCGCTGATATTACTCTCAAGATTGTTGACTCGAGCAGATATCGTACTTGAAACGAACTATCTAAATGAATACTTCGAAGTTCACGTTATTCCAGAATGGAATTCTTTGGACAGGCTAAATGGGTCCATCAAATTAGGTCACCTTATGACTATCAATAAAATCTTTAAACGATTTGATAAGATTGATTCCATTTCTCCACTTGTAGCAAAGTTGATATCTGTTGATTTAATGAATTTGAGAATTCAACAAGATTCTTCGATAAAGCATCTAAACAACCTTAATGTTCTATACATGATCAAGATACTCAGCAAACTTTCAATCTACTATGTTAAGAAAAAGGATTGGAAAATGACCGATAAGATTATAAATCAGTTGTTAGATGATATAATGAATTCAATGACCAGATTTGATACAACTTTAAGATATGCCACTGCAAAGGCTCTAGCTCATTTAACCAAAGAACTTTCGCATACTGCCACGAATTATCAAGAGCAATTGATAAGGTACATCATCAAGTTATTGGATTTACCGACGCTTGCTGACGGCTTTAGTCAAGAATTAGAAATAGATGGAGATAATATCTATATTCCTAAGTTTCACACGGTGTTGTTGTATCTTGGGTTCAGTGCTTTGAATAAATGTATTCCAACGCATGTAGTCCCATTAATCCTCAGTATCATTCATAAGACCATCTTCGTTGAACAGAAGCGGCTATCTTCTACCATTGGGAGTCAAATTCGTGATTCCTCATGTTTTGTTGTTTGGTCATTATGTCGTATGATCAAACCAAAGGAATTCGCAGCATTAGATAAAGAATATATGATGGAGACAATTCTTCTTGATTTAATCCTAGTTATTGCTATGGACGAAGAGCTCATCATAAGGAGGTGTGGGATTGCGGTTGTTCAAGAATATATTGGAAGGTTTGGTATGAGCTTATTTAGTAACTACTTCACTGATAACGAGCATACGGGTCAATTCATCATTAAGTTCATCGAACTATTGAATACTTCAAGAATAAGCTCAATCACTTCATCCTATAATGTGATTCAGAAATTAATTCTAATCGGATTTAGTAAAGATTTATTTGTTCCAAGATTACTTGAAAACATCCAGAATCCTGATTTGAAATTCGAAACTAGAAAATTGTCAGTATGCCATTTGGGTGATATGATGAATATCAATACTTCTAGCCGTTTAGATTTCGATATCGGCTATTTGAAATCCTTTGATAATCGGCAAATATTGGATATATTGATTAACTCGGACTTATATGCCTTTAGTGAATTTATGTCGAGAATTACCTTGCAAAACGTGAATTCCCAGCAATTTGAAAAGTACTTCCAAACTCTTGAACTTAAAAATCAAAACTTCAAATTTGACTATCATTACGATACAAACGAAACGGCAGAAGGATATTTAAAATGGACAAATCTAAAAGTAAACAAAAATCTGTCGATAGAGAGTCACTGGAATATTTTATTTGAGATAATGAGAATGAATCCTACCGCAGATTTGATAAAGGAGTTTGAGATTTTGTTCCATTCATTGAGTAATAAGCAAATTCGTTTTACTAAAGAAAAAATCAGTAAATTACAGTATTATCTCAAAAATAATAATGTCATACTATCTAAATCAATATTTTCATATCAAATTTACTTTCAAGAAGATTTTAACGAATTGGTGCATATCATTAGTACTAAAGAAGTTGATTGCGAAGTCCGTTCAAATATGATTGAGAATCTTAGTAAAAATAATAATGGTTTTAGTATTGAGATTGCCCATATTTTAGTGAATTTACTCGATGATTATACCATTACTAAACAAGGAGATGTGGGATCTAAAATTCGTTACGGCATTATTCAAATGATTGACGCAAATCTCGATTCTTTTCGTAGTACGGATTTGTTAGATTTAGTGTCAATTAAGTTGATTAGGTTAGCAGGTGAATTGATCGATAGAATAAGACTTACATCGATGACATTGCTACTCAAAATAACTGGAATCCAATCAAATCTTGCAGAGTTGTCGATTAGTGAGTATTACAAACAATTATTTAATTATTATAATCTACATATATTGGCTCATTTCGATGAAAACCAAGTTTTCAAAGACTCTTCGTTGCAATTTTGGAAGGGAATCTCCTTTAGTATTGGGTCTATTACTGCATCCTCTAACATTCTTAGCGAGTCATTCAATCAACTACTATCTTTTCTAAATGAGATAAGTCAAGATCAGCAAATAATAATCTTTCAAAATATCTTCACACTCCTAAAATCTTTACCTCAGACAACACAGACAACCCAGACAAAGCAAATAGACACAATTAACTCAAGGGATCAAAAGAGTGTATTGGTTATTCTAAACTTGTTAGTTAAATTATTTGAATCAAATTTTAAGTTCCCTACAAACTTGAATCTTGAGCCACTTTACATCAGGTGTTATAATCTACAAATTAACACAACGAATATTATCAGAATCGGGTTTACTTTGCGAATTTTTAGTCACTTGTCCACTATGGGCTCTTCTGATTTACAGATTAAATCTAGGAAAAGAATTTTGTTGCTAGCATTCACCCATAAAATAAATAAAGTAAGACAAATGTCTGGTGAATTGTTATTTGAGATTTTGAACGATTGTGAATTAAAAGATGTTACATGTCTTCAATATATTGAAGCAATTGACTGGGAACAGCCTCCTACTAAACTTAAACAATTCAAGACTAAGCTTGATAATATTTTTATTTCCAATTAAATCCTTATACACCTAAAAAAATTTAGCCACCAAATAGAGTACTTTTTTTTTTGCATTTTTCTTTTGAATTTTTTTTGTTCCTTTAAAAAGTTATGTTTGATCGAACTTTATCCTGGTTTAATCAAAAAGTGTCGACCGATAATAAAAAGAAATCATTTCTTATCACAGTTGAATAGAGTCACCACACACAATAGAAATATGCGACCTTCCATCAGTTCCCCGCAAAATAAAAGGGGGTTTTAAGCACCTCATTCGAAATTTCACTAGCCAAGGAAGTAGCTAAATAAAAAATCATTTTTTACTTCGCAATTATAATGAAACATGTAAGTTGTCTGAAGACTTGTGATACTTTTCATTTTCGTGAATAAGGTTCACGATAGGGTTGTTTACGAAAGTAGTGGTGTCGTCATTTGAACTTCGTGGTGTAGAAACTGTGCTTGCAAAATATGAATCGGGCTTTTCGTCCTTTT
Organism: Suhomyces vadensis; assembly: GCA_030575035.1. Taxonomy (NCBI): domain Eukaryota; kingdom Fungi; phylum Ascomycota; class Pichiomycetes; order Serinales; family Debaryomycetaceae; genus Suhomyces; species Suhomyces vadensis. The sequence goes on along the minus strand of JAJMGK010000017.1, from coordinate 203,872 downwards.
CGTCTTTTAATGGAGTCAGTGGAGCATTATTAAATTGGTCTGTAAAAGTTTGATAGGTCATGATAATGATTCTCTAAGAGAAAGTGACAATTAATTTACAAAGCAATGCCTCCCCTATTTATACCCCGAGCTTTTTAGTTTGACATGTATTTTATCCACGCCACTGCCCTTATCTAACTAAATGTTTTGGTATGCGGGGTGGATAAACAATACATGAGATAATAGAAAGTGTGGCAGTAATCGGAATGCGCGAGCGAGTGCTAGTTGCTAAGTGAGCGTGACGCTTCTTTTTTTGTCATGTATGCAAGGAAAAGAGCGTATGCCCTCGGCAGATGGCGCAGTGTCCGCAGCTGCTTGTGAAATTTACCACTAGTAGTCTCAAAATTACGCACTCATCAACCTAATGATAATCAATCACGAGTTCTTTTTGCAGCCATCATGTGCAGGCATTTGTGTAATATTTGTAGATATTTTTTGGTTAATAAATATTTGAAGTATATACATTACAGTAATAAATAATTTTTGATAGAAAGTTACATGCCTGAAGCTCATGAACCATTGCTTCCATTCCAGGTTCCATTGTTTTGATTAGTTGGATATATTTTGTTGAATTGACTGGTACCACTACTTCCAGGACTACCGTGCCTCAAACTCATCAAATCATTTATAGCCAACTTTTCTTTTTTAATCATCTCATCTTCTTCCACCTCAGACATCTTAGAAAAATGAGGATTAACACCAACTTGGGGATTAGTGTAGTCACCTAATAAATACTCAAACTTCGAAACTGAAGGTTCCCTGTTGTATCCAAAAGTATTCGAAGGTGAATCTAATGTCAGATTCTCGCCGTAAAAGCTATTGGTCAATCTTGATACTGGAGAGATGTTTGAAGGTTCGATTGATGGCTTTTGTCTTTCTCGATTAAGATTTAATGGAACTGGAATTTTGTTAACTACTTTCTCTGCCGCGATTCTAGTATCCATATCACGCTGAATTCTCTCAGTTTTGTATCTAATAAATTTCAAAATCTTCAAATACTTCAAGTCTTCATCCATTTCTTCATCGTCCCAATCAATTTTTCTATAATAGTTGGCTATGTCATCCCCTTCGTCATCTTCGTCGTCACTATCATCTTGGTCCCTTAAAATTTCATCTCTCAACTGATCATTCATTAATTTCTTGAAAAGATCATCTTCCTTATGAATCCTGTTAGAGTGTTGTTTATTGTTCCCAATTCCGCCAGTTTTATAATTAATAAAGATTTTGATAAATAAATCAATACTTCTATTTATGGTATTGATTGAGTTACCTACCAATTCAAATTCTGTACGCTTGAGGAATTTTAATTGGCAGATTAACAAATAAATCATTTGAAGCACGATTAACTTCTTGAAGTTAATAATGGTCATCGAAAGGCCATTTAACATAGAATTAAATGGTGACAAGGGAACTTCTTTGATGATTTTCTTTATTCCATTTAATCCTCGTGAATTCATTCCCTGGCTTGTTCTTCTACGCTTGACTGAAAAATCATTTATAACAAATCCATCTTCATCCATATCGAGTCCTAAGCTTTCCATGACAATATGGCTCGAGGAACTTCTTGATTCTGCTAACTTTTCTCTTGCTTGATTGACATGCTCGTAGATCATCAAAAAGTAATTCAAAACTTCACTACTAATCTTTGAAATCTCAACATAATATGTATAGTTTAAAGCTTTATCAACAATGAAATTTAAGTAATTAATTGATCTAATGATAATATAATGAAAATTTAACTGAATCTTGATAAGTTGAGAAGCAGTATGAATATCAGGTTTACCAGTGTTATAATAATTTATTAATTGTTCTTGAGATATTCCTGATTCACTTTCAAATCCCAACTCGTCATCACTGTGACTCCTACTTTGGTTATTTTTTTCTTTTCTCAAATCATGATATAGACTATTCCTCAATTTGCCATTTAAGTTAGTCAATCCCATTTTTGTCAATGGCATCAAATCAATCTCTTTTGACTTCAATGAGTTTCTCCAGTCAGATAGATTCTTGTCGATTGTTAAAAATTGATTGAAGTTGTAGTTTAAATTTCCATCATTTCCATCACCGTCATCTTCGTTCAAAATCCAATCCAAATGCTTAATGGAATGGTCTTTTTCCTTGTGATCGGTGTTTTTCTTCTTCCCTTGTTTCAAATATTGATAATAATTTGGAGAAAACGAAGATGGAATAATAACATTGACTAAATTAAGAAATTCAATACTAGGTTTCAAAAGATTTTTGAACAACTCGTCATCAGCACCACGGCCACCATCATTATCAAGTAAACTACTTAATTTGTCAGGAGTTAATTGGAAATATCTGTCAATCGTGACTGGATTAATGACTGTTGTATTCAAACTTGGTTTGTAGCCAAATTTTAAATTGAAACACTTCAATAATACCTTGAATACCCAAAATAATTTCACTCTATCTCTCTTTTGTTGTATGCTTAAAGATAAATCATTGAAGAACAAATTTTTGGAATTCAAATTTATACCTAAAATACCAATGAAAGAATTGATTAAGGATGAGAGAATTAATGATTTTTCTTTGTTATTAGTCAACAACGAATAATACAAGAAAAGCTGGTAGGTATGGAGTTGATTAATTGAAACATGGAAAACATTAAAGTATGGTAAAAAGTCATACAATGAGGATATTGAAATCGAATTACCAGCTGCTAACTCAGACGGATTTTTGGCCAACGTATAATTTGGATTTGGATGATTTAGCAATAAATTTAAGCTAATGGTTGGATCATTCATCATGATCATAGCATAAATTTGGATAATTGTCATCAAGTAGTCGTTGACTATTTGATAATCATTGGTGTTTGATAAATTAAACCCGTTAATTGTTGAATCATCGTATGTGAATATGAATGGATACATTGTGTGAAAATCATCATAAGATTTCATAAATTTTTCATAATCAAAGATTGGGATAAATATATTATAATTCAAAAAGTATTGAATAATTTGGTTATCAAGTTCTTTTTTGGAACTGAAAAGTTTTTTGAAGTTATTGATAAGTTTAATAAATAAATCATACACGTCAAACGGAAGTTCGGAATTGGCACCATTGGTGATACGATCACTTCTTTGGACAGAATTTTCACCGTATCTACCCAAGGAATCAACATTTGCATTGGCACCGCCAGTTCTTGAACTATTCCACTCATCGACATTGATATTTCCAGTTAGCGGATTATAAATCACATCAAGATCCTTGTTATGAAATTGGTTATATGACGTGTATGATGGGTGGTATAAGTAACTGTTTGGATCATTAAGCAAAAAATTATGACTATTTGTGATTTTCAAAAATGGCAAGTTAAAATTAATTAGTAAATGATTGAATTGTGATTCAAAATTAAGATTATCATTACCAATAATTACACCTTTATTATCAAGGTTAAATATTTGATCAATTGGGTTATTGATTTGGATCTGTGAAGATTCATTTGTGATAGTGGCTGTGGACTTTAGTTCAGTTGGTTTCTCATATTTTGTTGGCATTGGCTCGGTAGCAGTGAAACTTTTATCATCCAATCTACTTTTCAATACCAAATTTTCTTCCTCTAACTCTCGAAGTTTTTTTTCCAAATTTTCGGTATAACCTTTAGGAAAGGCCCGACGAGTTAATTTATCACTAGTTTTACATTCAAACCCGATTTTATTGCAGTTCAAACATGGCGTAAGACCGTCACACTTGATCTTTTTGATTCGACATCGATCACATGCTTGAGATACTCTTACTCCAGATGTTGTTGTGATAAGTTTAAAATTTGATGCTTTATCCTTTTCAGACTTTATTGGTACACCATTCGACATTTGTTCAAACTATATACTGACGAATTCTATTGATTCAAATGTGATTTATACTTCAAAGTAATAATAGGTTCAACTGGTAGTGGTACGTAATTTTCTGCTTAACAATTCGAATTCACGAACTTTTCATAACCCCTCCAAATTTTTTTGCTTTACTTACAGTATGCAATTACAGCCGATATATATCTCTTGATAGTGAAGTTTTTGTGTGAATTTCCCCAGAATTCTCAAGCTTTGTTCTCGTGGAGAAAAAGCCCTCTCGGATCAAAGGATGCTTGCTCTCGCGCCAATTTTTAGAAATAGAGGTCATTCGTGGTATCCGCAGATCCGAGGACCATCGAACGCGATAATTTCTCGGGAAACTAAACGATAACACCAACCGCTTCTAGACTCATAATCTAGTCTGGGTTGTTCTGATTGGTCCAAAATAGTTCTCGGGCGGATGTGTTCTCACCAAGACCCGCAATTTTGTATCTGAATAGGATAAACTATGTTCCTGATAAACATTAGACTTTCCCCTGATTCAGTAAAGGACGGAAATATCACAAGCGATTGGAGAAATTGTTTAAAAACATTTCTGGTCGTTCCCAAGAACTTAATCTTACAGAATATATCGGGAATTTTTCGGTATACTTGTTCATCAAGTAAATTCATGAAACCGATGCTCAAAAATTGTTTTCGGGCCTGAAACATCAAGCAAGACCCAGAGAATTTGGAACTGCTGATATATAAGAAAGTGATTTCGTATACTCCGCATGGCTGAATGTACCTAAATCGGCAACAAGATGTGCGTAAGGAATGTGGAGAAATTATTCAGTGAATTAAGTATATTTTACCTGTATAAATATCTTTCAGCAAAAAGCCTGGTTAGCTCAATCGGTAGAGCGTTTGACTCTTAGTCAAGACATCAAAAGGTTGCGGGTTCGACCCCCGCATCGGGCTTTATTTTTAATTTTTAGCGATTAAACAATTTTAGAATTGTGAATGGTTGGAGGTCAATAAACTTCTTTCTACACACAATCTTATAAATATAATTTTTATTGATACTATACAATAAACTAACTTAATTTTGTAATTCCCAATTCATTATACTAGCATAGTACAATGTTTTCTTTCCAATTGGTTACTCTCAAACTGAACCTTTTGTATTTTTTATTCTCAAATAGAAATGATAAAAGCCATGCAATATGGAAGGAAGAATCGGCTTTTATAATTATACGATTAGAATGACGTTAAAGAATTGAACGTGTAATTTTTTGTTAATACTTAATGTTTACCACCAGTCCTTTCTTTTCTTAATTCATTATCTTGTCTTTCAACTTCAGGATCCCAAAGAATAAAGTCATCCAAAGCATTTCCACCTGGAACCATTGGGAGGACTGGAACCTTCTTAGCAACAATGACTTCCATTAAAACTGGACCATCTGTGTAATCCAAGAATTCCTTAACACCAGGTACCATTTCCTCTTGAGTACTGATTCTGATACCCTTTAATCCCATAGCATCGGCTAATTTCATAAAGTCAGGGTTAGATTGATGAGTGTGAGAATATCTATGTTCGTAGAACAATGTTTGCCATTGTGTAACCATACCTTGTTCTTCGTTGTTTAAAATACAAATCTTAACTGGGGCTTTAGCCTGGACAGCAGCAGATAATTCCATAAGAGTCATGTTAAATGAAGCATCACCATCAATATCAATAACAATAGCATCAGGCTTGGCGATTTGAGCACCAATAGCTGAAGGTAAACCAAAACCCATAGTACCAAGACCACCAGAAGTAATCATGGTTCTTGGTTTTGTCCAAGTAAAATGCTGAGCTGCCCACATTTGATGTTGACCGACACCAGTGGTGACGATGACATCTTTTCCATAAGTCATAGACTGTTTAGAAATTTCTTGAAGAACAGTCTGCGGTTTGATTAAAGAACCAGGGGTTTCCTTTTGGTAATCATATGTGTATTTTGCTTTCCATTCATTTATCAACTTAAACCATTCAGGTCTTTCAGGAACTTCATCAACGAATGGGAGAAATTTTTTCAAGTTTGAAGTAACGTCACCTTCGATTGCTTCGGTGGCTTCAACAACCTTGTTAATGTTCTTTGGGGAGATTTCAAAATGAATGATACCACCTTTACCTTGGGATGCAGCAGCCTTGGCAGCTGGGGCAAACTTGTTAATGTTACCAGTAACTCTATCATCGAATCTGGCACCAAGAGCAATAATAAGATCAGCATTTTGTATGGCGGTGTTGGCAGCGGCACTTCCGTGCATACCCAAAAAGTCAAGAGATTTTGGATCTCTTTGGTCAAAAGCACCTAAACCTTGAATGGTGGTTGTAACTGGAATATTGGCCTTGTCAGCTAATTCCTTCAATAACTTTGGACCATCCTCGTGGTTCAAAATACCGGCACCAGCATAAATAATTGGCTTTTTGGCAATGTTTAAGATATCAGCTGATCTTCTAATAGCCTCTAAAGTAAATTCAGTTGCTGCTTGTCTAGTAATTTGGTGCAAAGCATTGGAAGGTAAGGTGGTATTTATTGGAATTGATTCCCTTAAAATGGATGCAGTGACATCTTTTGGCAAATCAACAAGAACAGGACCTGGTCTACCAGAGGTAGCGATTTCAAAAGCCTCGTTAATACGTCTAGGCAATTCTGCCACATTTTTAACCATCACATTCCATTTGGTACAGGATCTAGAAATACCAATGACGTCGGCTTCTTGGAAAGCATCGGTACCAATAGCGGTGGTTGGAACTTGACCAGTAAACACAACAAGAGGAACACCATCCATTAATGCATCGGCTAATGGAGTGACAACGTTGGTGGCACCTGGACCTGAAGTTACAAGAACAACACCTGGCTTACCACATGCTCTTGCGTAACCTTCGGCCATATGACCAGCACCTTGTTCGTGTCTTGGAAGGACAAACTTGAATTTGTCTGAGTTGTAAATACCATCAAATACTGGCAAAATGGCACCACCAGGGTAACCAAAAATGGTATCAACGTTATGTCTTAACATCATTTCGTGAAAAATTTCACCACCAGTCAAGCCAATAAACGAATCATCCATGATTTGATGGTGATTTCCTCTTGGTAAGATTTCTTTACTTTGAGTCTGGTTAAAGGAAGGGGCTGGTGTTGGTCTTGAAGCACTAGAACCAGGTGTAGCTGTCATAGTAGCTTTATGTAAGTTGGTCTTTGCTATATTTCTAGTCTGATTTTTGAACCTAAGCATCATCCTTGAGGATGATTTCATTCTATTCTGGATCATCTTGGTTAAGCTTTACTAAAATAAAATGCTGAACTTTAAATTTGTCAAGTGTTTTGAAGGAACCGTTTATATAAGAATGAAAATTTTAAGACTCATTGACATTTAAAAAAAGAAAATTCCGATCACAAGTGAACATAAGAAGAAACGTTCCTGCACAGAGTGCGACGTAGATGAGTCAGTTAGTGGGGTCAGGCCGGTTCCGGTACCGCTCGTCCGTTCGTCCGGGAGATTGTCAAGAGCCTTTTTTATGTATACACGTGACCTATATCCGTACCGTTCTATACAGTTTTAATTTTCTTATTATGCAATTGACTTTCTATATTAATTATGTATACCGTTTATTCCTTTTTCTCATGATCTTTCTTTTCAATACTACTAGACTGGTCACCAGTATTATCAAGTGATGAGTCGCCATCTTCTACGGCGTTATATATCTGTGTAGTTGGAGGTTTTTCTTCATGATCAACATGAGCTGCACCACGCATAGAGGGTGGTTGTGTAGATACTGTTGTATGAACGTCCGATTGAGGATCCGATGGAATTGGATTAGACCAGTCCAAAAAGTCTCTTCTGACTTCAACGTAATCGTAAGCAAATTCACCAATTTGATTTTCATCGACACCCTGCTCTTCAGCATTATAATCAATCCTCAAATGCAATCCCGGGATTTTGTTGATAACAAAACAGAGAATGGCCGTTACACCACCTGAGTAAGCTGCAGTGGCCAAAATATAAGCAATTTGAATATACAATTGTTTCCAATTATGATCAATCCAACCACCGGAATGAACCGTTACACCATCGTATCCAATAACGGTAGCTGAACCGAAAATAGCATTGAACAATAATCCAATTACACCAGCAATACCGTGCTCAGCCAACACATCCAAAGAATCATCCACTCTGCAAATATACTTTAATTTTGTTGAGAAATTACACACAACCCCAGCAACTATTCCTAGTATGACTGATGCCCAAAGTGGAATCATACCTGACGAGGGTGTTGCCGCAACCAAACCTGAAATACAACCGGAACACGCTGCCACCATGGACCACTTATTTTCTAGTCTGAAATCAAGTAATACCCATGAAATAGCCCCGAATGCACCGGCCAAATGCGTGTTCATCATCGAATATGGCACTTTGATGGATGCGTTACCACATGAGAATCCATTAAAGAATAACCACCCCATATAAAGTAATGAAGTGCCTAGAAATATAGTCGATATGTTATGAGGTCTATAGTTAATCATTAAGGTTTCATTTCTTGTACCTAAAAAGGCACTGAACACAAATGCTGAAACACCTGAAAGAATCTCCACTGGTCCTCCTCCGGCATAATCAAGAGCTCCACCCCTGAATTTAGAGGCCCAGCCTCCTCCCCATATCCAATAAACAACTGGGCAATAGACTGCTGTTGCCCAACAAAATAAAAATATCATCGAAGGTAAAAATCTACCTCTTTCGGCAACCAAGGCACCAGCTAAAATGGCTAATGTTACGAGTAGAAATTGCATTTGGAAAAGAGCAAATGCTATTTCAGGATAATCAGTCTCCTCTGCTGATTCTCCTAATAAATTTTTAAATCCAAAAAAGTGTAAATCTCCAATAAAATTATTGGAAGATTTATCGGAAAATGCCAAAGAATAACCCCAAAAGTACCACTGGAAAATACCAATAAATGAAGACATGAATACGATCCATACCATTGATAATGCTGATTTTCGTCTGGATAACCCTGAGTATAAGAATGCTAAACCTGGCACCATAATCCAAATTATTGATGAAGCAATAGAAAATAAAAGAACACTTGATTCATTATAATCCAGGTTTTCAGTGAAGACCTGTCGTCTTGATATTATTCCTGACATAGTATGCTTAATGAGATGAGCCTAAAAAACAATAACTTAAAATATACACCACTATTGAAAAGCTATGATTTTTATTTTGCTATGAATTTATGCAATGAAACCTTTTGATAGATGGGTTTTGCCTTTAATGAAGAACAAGACAGGTTTTTATTATATCAGTCAGATTAAGTTTTAGTTTTATAAAATACTTATTTAAAAGTATTAAGATGTGATGGTTTAAAGATTTAAAGATTCAAGAACTAAACCGAACATTGTTTATGGAAACATCTGATATTATATATATTTTTCGAATTCTGACGTATATAACACATGATTACGAAATTTCAGACCCCTGCCCAGTTTGGTCAGTAATATGCATGGCCCCAGTTTAACTCCAGTTTTATTTGCTAAATGGTTCACCGCCTTAGCCAGTAGCAGGCTTACAATTTTTTTGTCCTCCAACTTTGCAGTTATTGTTGCCGGTAATGCCTATTTGGCTGTGAATCCTTCCGTTGGCGCCCGTTGAATCCCAGCCCAGATGGGATGCCAGCCAATCAAATGCTCGCCGCTCGATTATCAGTTACAGGTTATTTTGTTATCAGTGCAGGTTGAGATGCCAAGAGCCTAACCTGGATAAAAATTTTTACCTTAGATGTAAAAGCCGCGACCTCATCTTGAAGACTGATAAATCTACAATAGCCGCTGATTGGGCACTGAGTCATGTTCTCACCCGACCCCTGCGGTCACAAATTGCTTTTTACGTGTGTGTTTCCGTTTTGGTGGCATAATTTCCGCGATTATTTTGATGGTTGCAAACTTTGCAACAACTAGACGTTCATTAGGGAAAGAAATAAGAAAATCAATCCATTGATGGAAGAAAGGGAAGAGCCTGAACCTGAGTATATAGAGACAGTTAAAGATATCTGGGCGATAGATCTAGATTGGGTCGCAGTAGGATTTTGCGGAGAAGGTGCATGTTGGGTGATTGACGGAGCTTTTGGAACCGTGCCCGGCAAGCTCGAAATTGCCGAGGGTGCTGAGGAACCTGGCGAAGTTGATAGTGCGACTAAAGTTTGTGAAGTTGTGATTTGGTCTGAAGATGGGGTACCTTCACTACCAACTGTTTCAAGACTTCCCGATTCTTGAATTGTTCTCCAATTGGTAGAAGGTGCTTCAGTAGTGTGCACAACATTCGGTTCAGTTGTCACATCGGAGTGCTCGTTTACCTTAGAACTGATCGTGGTCTCAACGTAGTTATTAGTAGACTTAGAACTATTAAGGGTTGTTAAGCTGACGCTCGTCTCTGAACCTCTTGTCGTCCGCTCACTAATTAACCTTTCGGACTCTGAGGGAATTAATGAAATTGAAGCAGGAGTATATGATAGCTTGGTAGTCCTCTCGATTGACAACGATTGTGCAATTGAGGTTTGTGCTATAGGGCTTGGCTCTAAAAGAGAAGGGCTTGGCTCATTTACCAAAGTTACTGAACTACTTGCCTTATAATCTAAAGTACTTTCCGAAGAGCTTGGCATATTGAGTGATGTACTTATTGATAAACTTGACTGATCTGAAGTGCGAGCTAGAGTGCTTGTAACTGGGGGAGGTGTTCTTATGCAAGTACCCGGGCAATTGGTGATAATTTTAGTAGTGTTTCTAGTTGCGGTAGCTGTGCTTCTTTCCGAACTTTGAGAGTAGTATGAATCAACATCCGACTCAGTGATATCGTAAGTATTTGATGTCAGGAGAGAATGAACCAGACTGAAATAGACTGTACTTCTGGTGGAATCAAGGGGTTCTTCTGAGTCTGAATTTGTAGCCAGGGTTGATATTGAATTTTCATTCAGGCACAGAATGCTAGGCTTTGCCAGAGAAACTGTATGGCTACTTGAGAGCAGATTAGATCCCAAACTTGTTATTTCCAGACTTGATGGGCCTATACTAGATAAAACCTGACTTGGTAACGCCTGGCTAGAGGAAGGCGTTAACTCTTGAAAACTACTGAGCAGTTGTATTGTAGAAGAGATTGACGAATCAAAAGAACTAGTGATCTCAGATGAGAAAAAACTAGTTGATGGTTCGATTGATGATTCTGAGGATTTAGGAACCTCGATAACAACTGTTTCGGTACCTGGTGTAATCACGGGCAAAGTGGTCGTGACAGTATTGGTCCCTGTCCACAGAACAGTAGTAGTTGTTCTAACCGAGCCAATACTATCGGAATCACCATCAATTAATTTAATGACTTTTCCAATACTTTGTTTGATAGTAGAACCATCTTGACATTTCAATGTGTATCCGTAAAAATAAGTAACGTCTTTTCCGCCGTAAGGATAGCTATCAAACCCTTCCATAAAGAAACGGCGATCTTCAGCAATATTTCCCACCATGAAATCGACACGCTTGTTGTCAGAATGGCAATTGGTAGTAAAATCCTCTGGTTCAGAATCTTTTGGCATAAAAAATGAATTCAAGTTTTGAGTTGAGCTTACTTTATACTTACTGCAGTCCAAAGTATCGCTGGTTAAGAACGATATTGTTCCAGAGGATACTCCTCCCGGACATACACCTGTTAACAAATATATCTGTGCTAAGCTCTGAGGTGTGGTCCTAGCATAAACAATTAATTGATCAGTATCTGGAATAGCATCGTAATAAGGACCAGGCTTGAAGTTGAAATCTGATTTTAAACCACTCCAGTCAATAGAGTATTCAGTGCTGATTTTATTGGCACATGAAATATCCGCTTCGTTTGATGACCCACCAGCATTGAACAGAAAATCAAAACTTACCGTTCCTTGAGCACTGAAATCTTTAGAATTTTCAAAAGATTTACTGACAGTGCAGTCTAAATATGAATTGGAACTAATATATGATCCATCATTCACTTTACATACGGCAAAAGCCTTTAAACCGGCACCTAAATAAACATTATCACCGAAAAACTTGGTTCTATAGACACAAGGCATATCAACTCTAAAGTTATCATTGGCACTAACTGTATCTGATGATAAGTTCCAGTCTAATTTAGCTGTTCTGATGTCCTGGGGACGATTGTTATTTTGAGTATTGTCAATTCTCAAATTACTGAAGATCGATGTAGCTGGTATAGTGGCACCAGCAATAAATTTGATAAAAATAATAAGAGCAAATATGTATGACCATGAACCCATATTATCAATATTGCTATGTTATCCAAAAAATTTCAACTAAATGGTTTATCTATAGAATATATATACTATTCGAAAAAGGGTTTAGCAATACATTGGGTGCAAATCTGTTACTTTGACTGCTCGCTAAAACTACTCGATTCGGCTAGCAAAGAGCGAACTTAGACGGTTATGAAACTACCGGTTTATCGGCTTGTTGGACATCATCGCCAAGATCATTTAAAGTTATTTTGGGTAAGATTTGGTTATATACATGTTCCGCTCACGTTAGTGGGATTCCCTTGCAACCCTTTCTAGGCAATTTTTTTAGAAAAAGGTGATTTTTCGCATCAAAATATTTAATTTTGTTTTAGTTTATCACTCGTTTTTTTGCACCCAAGGAGCACAATTTCATACTTTTTACACTATATACACAATATAATAAATTATAATCATTCGGTCTCAATTGATTTTTGGTAATATTTTTCGTAAAAGTGGAAAGATTCGAAACCCACTTCCACCATAATTAAAATAATAATAATCCATTCCAATCTTGTCCCTTTCTTTTCACTTAAAACACTTAGTAAAGCACGTTGTTCCTCGGTTGAATAATCTAATTTTCTATTCAAAATAGAAATTCTTGAACCTATATCAAGAATTTTTGAAACAGAATTGTAAATTTTCTCTAATGCTGGTTCACTCCAATACAAATCGGGGGTTTCAATCAATTCACTATACAAGTTTAATTTACCTCTTAATAAAAATAATTGACCCGTTGATTTCAAAAATTCAGATTCCGAGGTGGTTAATTTAAGACCCTTTGAAAGATTCTGAGAGTTTTTTTTTGTCAACTGCAAATGTTCCTCAAAACTATTTTCCAATATCGATAATCTTGTGGAACGAGATAAACCAATAGCAAATGCGGCCTTATCCAACATTTTTCTTGTATCTGAAACGCCTTGAATAACCATGATTTCTCCTTGGAGATATGAATGACCTTCATTTAGAGGATTATCGGGTAAAAGGTTCAATTCTATATAATCCATTTCTTCACTTTCATACTCATATTTTTCGAATATGCTCTGATCAATTTTTGGTAAAAAATCGAGAATTTCTGTTTCAGCCAAGTTCCAGCCTACAACTGTACCATTTGAGAGTATCATTAAATCCTTTTCGTTATATTTCAAATTCACAACTTCCTCGGGTACAATAGTTTGAGAACTAGGGATACATTCATTTAACTTTTCAAAATCAATAGATTCTCCAATGGTGATCGAGGTAACAGGAGATAAATATTTCTCAAGGATTTTAGATGGAGAATATCCTGTACTATTATCTTTAAGTAAGGATAGAATGTAATTTGTTGACTTATCCAAAAAGACTGGGTCGCTTCTTCGTAATTGTTGTATGGAGAGCTTTTTCTTCAATGACTTCCTGGACGCCAGGTCCGATGCAGACGACGAAAATCTTACTGAAGATTTCCAAAAATATGCCTGCAAAGTTCCTATAGGCCCATGTCTGTTCACGGATTTACCAAACGCTCTGTATATGATTGTAGTGGTAAGCATTTATCGTTTCTGCAACAGCTAGAGTTAGGGCGAGAAGAAATGAGATTGAATAGCACTGTAGTCACGTGTGCCCTGCTCAATCCATCAAAACCCTTTTAGGTTTAAATAAACGTGTAAATTCTACTGTATTACGAAACAGTCAGGAATTGCGGATGCAATAACAATAGAAATACGAACAAGGTTAATAGCTGAATTTAGCTTGGGAATCGTTTAAATCTGAATAGGTTGAGGTCGAGGCTGAGGCAGGAGATTCTTGCAAAGGATGTTCCGGGCAGAAAATGGTCAGCAGTTTCATATTATTGGCTATTCTGCCATGTCATAGTACATGACTCTGTCTAACTGCGCCAACTTGGTTCCCCTGGAGCATTCGTGCCGTATTTACCATTTTCGTTCGATGAAGTAATAGGCCGTTTGGCTTTCAGGCGAATATATTTGCTTCTTTAAAAAATAGAAATGTTTACATTTTTTCCTAATTTGTACTATAATGGCTAAATCCTGAAAGAGGAGAGGTGCGCAGCCAGATGGGGGTTATTACATGCTTTAATTGCCATTCTTGGGAGAGATGGAACACGACGATGTAGCCCGAAGGCTTTACAGATCAACACATAACTATAGAAGTATCGCACGTTTAAGCTTAAGGGAAATTGACTCAAGAGGCTGGGCGAAAAAATTGAGATAGAAACTATCGTATGCACTTGTTATGAAAACCCTACGATCCAAATCCGATAATATACTCCGAAACGTCCAGATTCCTCAATTCTCCTTCAACGGTTTCGTAACCAGCCACGCCCTGTACCGAGTCTTTATTTAGTAGATCAGCATCCCTGCAAAAATTCGCACCCCTCTCTTATCGGCATTTTTTTACAACAACAAACAACCAAAAATAGGATCGATCGGGCCTGGTCAAAAAAGATATATAACAGCACGATTCCATCGGCAAGGTAAAACTTCTACTAATCCTAAACATTCGCTTGAACTCTTAAAACGCTTACAATCACCAAGACTCAAAATTGTTTATCAGTTTGGAACAATCCACGTGATACTTTCTTTTTAACTACTCCTGTCTAATATCCGGACACGTATAAAGAACACAAACAAGAAAATTTTCCTTGTGAACACAGCCGATTGATCTCCCTTTTGAAATTAATAAACCTACTTAATTGAATTAAAAATTGGTTTTATAAGCTAAATATTTACAACAAACATATAATGTGTGGTATTTTCGGTTACGTTAATTTCTTAGTCGATAGAACTAGAGGTGAAATCGTTGATAACCTTATTGAAGGTCTTCAAAGATTGGAATACAGAGGCTATGATTCTTCTGGTGTGGCCATTGATGGTGACAAAAAGGGCGAGGCTATCATTACCAGAACTGTTGGTAAGGTACATGTATTAAAGCAAAGACTTGTTGACGACAAGATTGATAGAAATACCGTATTTGATAACCACGTTGGTATTGCTCACACTAGATGGGCTACCCACGGTCAACCAAGTGAAAAGAATTGTCATCCTCAAAGATCTGATCCAACAGGCGAGTTTATTGTTGTTCACAATGGTATCATTACCAACTATAGAGCTTTAAAGACTTTATTATTATCCAAAGGTATGGTCTTTGAAAGTGACACTGATACCGAATGTATCGCCAAATTATTCAAACACATCTACGACACCAATTTAAAAGCAGGAATAGCTCTTGACTTAAATGTCTTAACCAAGCAAGTCTTATACGAATTGGAAGGTTCTTATGGTTTATTAGTCAAATCCGTCCACTATCCGGGTGAAGTTTGTGCTACCAGAAAGGGTTCTCCATTGTTAGTCGGTGTTAAGACCGAAAAGAAATTGAAGGTTGATTTCGTTGATGTTGAATTCCCTGAAGCCAACTCTGAAGCTGTTAACAGCCAAGACTTGGGGTTATTGCCAATTCAAAACCGTGGTAACAACTTGAGAACTGCTCAATCTAGAGCCTTTTTAGCCGATGATGGAATTCCAATGCCAGTTGAATTCTTTTTGTCTTCTGACCCAGCTTCAGTAGTCCAACACACCAAAAAGGTTTTATTCTTGGAAGACAACGATTTAGCTCATATCTATGACGGTGAATTACATATTCACAGATCCAAGAGAATCGAAGGTGATTCCACCACCAGACAAATTCAAACCTTGGAAATGGAATTGAACGAAATTATGAAGGGTCCATACAAGCACTTTATGCAGAAAGAAATTTTTGAACAACCAGACTCAACCTTCAATACTATGAGAGGTAGAATTGATTTCGAATCTAATAAGATCAACTTGGGTGGATTGAGATCCTGGTTACCAACCATCAGACAGTGCAGACGAATCATTATGATTGCCTGTGGTACCTCATACCATTCCTGTTTGGCAACCAGATCGATTTTCGAAGAATTAACTGAAATTCCAGTTTCTGTTGAGTTGGCATCTGATTTCCTTGACAGAAAGTCGCCAGTATTCAGAGATGATACTTGTGTATTTGTATCACAATCCGGTGAAACTGCCGATTCCATCTTGGCTTTGCATTACTGTTTGGAAAGAGGTGCTCTTACCGTTGGTATTGTCAACTCTGTCGGTTCATCTATGTCCAGAACCACCCATTGTGGTGTTCACATTAACGCTGGTCCAGAAATTGGTGTTGCATCAACTAAGGCTTACACATCCCAATATATTGCATTAGTTATGTTTGCTTTGTCGCTTTCCAATGATTCCATTTCAAAGACCAGTAGGCATAAAGAAATAATTCGAGGATTACAAAAAATCCCTGAACAAATCAAAAAGGTTTTAGACTTGGAAGACAAGATTAAGGACTTGTGTGACAAGTCGTTGAACTCTCAAAAATCCTTATTATTGTTAGGTAGAGGTTATCAATTCGCTACTGCTTTGGAAGGTGCTTTAAAAATCAAGGAAATTTCATACATGCATTCTGAAGGTGTTTTGGCCGGTGAGTTGAAGCATGGTGTTTTAGCATTGGTTGACGATAAATTACCTATCATCGCATTTGCCACCAAGGATTCGTTGTTCCCAAAGGTTATGTCCGCTATTGAACAAGTCACTGCCAGAGATGGTAGACCAATTGTCATCTGTAATGAAGGTGATGAAATTGTTTCGTCCGATAAAGTTTTGGCTACTTTGGAAGTTCCAGAAACCGTTGATTGTTTGCAAGGTTTGTTGAACGTCATTCCGTTACAATTAATGAGTTACTGGTTAGCTGTCAACAGAGGAATTGATGTTGACTTCCCAAGAAACTTGGCCAAATCCGTTACTGTCGAATAAACAAAAAGAATTAAAGAGTTTTACTAATATGATATCATACTAGACGAGATACTGTATCCTAGCTATGTGTACAATTTTTTATTTATCTTGTCAAGTCAGAGTGCAACCCCCCTCATGACATTTTTAATAAATTAATACTTGAAAATGTATCATATAACGTATCATTATATACACTAAAAACCAATTAAATAAACCACAAATAAATAAATAAAAATTTAGAAACTATCACACGAGCTTAGGCGGAAACAAATCGAGGCAACAATGCAAATCATTTTCTTTTGAAATAATCTGACGATCCAAAATAAGCTGCGCTTACATCAAAAATCTTTTCACCAAAATCCAAATATTTGGTCGAATAGTAAGTAACATTCTCGTTACCAAAAGATTCTAAATTTGGGGTCAAGCCGGTGTTTCTCTTGACACCTGCCAAAAAAGCTGATAATAATACCAAATCGGCACTAATGTGTACTACTCTTCCAATCTTTACATGGTATCATATCAAGGGACAAGGTAATATAGTAAAATAATTGTTTGGCGGACCTCGAAGCTTCACCTTGCCACCTTTACCTTACTAGATCTCACCCTCAGACATGAGAATAGTTAGTAACTTGGGAGATGCAAACTGAGGATAAACACAACCCGACCAGTGGTGGTACCATCTAGTATAACACGTGTATCCTCCTTGAGCCCATACTTACCATCGTTAATAGTATTTGTTACTGTCTGTGTTTAATTGATCTAGACATAAACATGTACCTACCGTGCCAGTATCAGTCTTTCCCCATTGAGAATGGAGTTACCCGGAGCCCCGTACCAATTTAGGGATTAAAATTCTCACGATTAAAAATTGGCCAAGGAAGCAACACCAACGGTCAGAACGCATTAGCTGTGTTCGAATGTGCTGGCATGAAGCAGAATGTGTAAGAGGAACAGTCAAAGATGACCTATCAACGGTATGAAATCCAAGAGATTCAAAGTGATTTGTGATTGGCTAGATCAAAGGTAGCTGGTGGTCAGTTGGTGATCAAGATATCGAAAGAAAAAAAACCGTGTTTAGTTTATTGGTACTTATAGCGGAGACTTGATACCTTTACAGTCGATTTTACATCCATTCTAGTCGATACGGGCAGTCTCTATTTTTTAGGTTGACTCTTTTCATGTAGTTATTGAATTAGAGCAGTCAACCAAGTGATGGTTGGGAATGGTATAATGGTATTTATGGGTGCCCAGCGGACACCATAGTTAGACCTGGGTCACAAGGAGTGCCAGAAGTCACAGCAAGACATCTACGGACCGTCCTACTACAGAAAGGATAATACTAGTCGTTATTCATTGAATGTTTCGATAAAATGCTTGCTTGGGTTATTTGTCCTTGCACTTTCTCCCTAAAACTACCGCACGGTGCTGATTGTCCAGATTTGTTCGCCAAAAAATGGTTCAAAGTATTTTCAACTACGGTTAACTAACAGAATGGCGACAACATTCGACGTTGCTGTCAAGTCTGGGCCATTCCCTTCCATCTCTATCCTCGTAAACATTAACCCCTGCCCACTGTATTGCCTATCCGCCAAGACCAGCTACCGGTGACTTGCTTCTACGAATATCAGCTCCCCAGCGAGAATCCGGGTAACCCTTGCCATATCGTTTTTTCGTGGTAGGAAAATTGTTCAAGTCTACAAAGTAGTAGTGGATGAAAACCTAGTAATACTGGGGCACCAAGACCGATATTCGTTATAAAACCCTATCCTAGTTATCGTTGGCGGCTGTTGATTCTTGTCAATAATAAGAAGCAGTAAATTATTCCCTCTTTTAACTAGATGTCTGAGAACCAAAGAGCCCCACCAAGTGGCCCTCGGTCAGGCAGGGACTACGATAGCGGCAAAGCATCATCCTCTAGTTCTAAGTTCATAAATCGAGATCATGATAGTTACCCACCAAGAGATTACAACGATAGACCTGCCAATAACCGAGATTACAACGATAGTTTTAAGAAAAGAGATCGTGATTCATATTCCCGTCTGTCGTACAACGATTCATATTCTAAGCGAGATTCTTACGAATCTTCCTTTTCGAATGACAATTACAAACCTGGAGGCGGAAGAGGAGGTAGCTTTAAGAGCTCTTGGACGCGTGGAGACACGTACAGGCCAAGCAACAATGCCGCCAAACCAGTACCAGATGAAGCAAGAGAATCTAGAGCCAATCCAGGTTCAGGTCAAGGGTTGAAAAGAACATTACCACCTTCTGAGCCTAGCAGCTATAGAAAGAGAAGAGAAATAAATGAACAATCAGAACTTTATTCGTCTTCATTCCGGGGCCGAGGCAGCAGCAGAGGTGGAAGTGCCCCAAGAGGAAGTTCCCGAGGAGGCTCACGAGGAGATCTGTCGAGAGGAGGCTTACAGGGAAGTTCTAGAAGTGAGCGAGGCAGTTTTCGAGGTGACAGAGTGAGTTCCAGAGGCGACAGAGGAAGCTCGCGTGGAGACAGAGGAAGCTCGCGTGGAGACAGAGGAAGTTCCCGAGGAGATAGAGGAAGCTCACGAGGAGATAGAGGAAGCTCACGAGGAGATAGAGGAAGCTCCAGGGGACCCAGAGGTCGGGATAGATCAGACAGAGGGTCTGCTCGAGGAAGAGGAGCTCCAAGAGGCAGTGGTCCTAGTAGAGCTCCAAGAGGAGACTATGCTGACCGTAATAATGGAATACAGGAAGAGCAACTCGAAGAAATCGTGGAGCCTGCAGTAAAATTGACCAAGTCACAAATATATTCGGTCAAAATAACAAAGCCATACGAGGTGTATCGAAGGGTTCAACAAGTGGGAGAAGGAACCTACGGTAAAGTCTATAAGGCCACCAATGTAATAACAGACGAAATAGTGGCACTTAAAAAATTGAGATTGGAAACTGAACGGGAAGGATTCCCCATTACTGCCATGAGAGAAATCAAATTGTTACAATCATTTGACCATGAAAATATAGTTGGTTTACTTGAAATGATGGTTGAGCATAATCAAATATACATGGTTTTCGATTACATGGACCACGATTTAACAGGATTATTAACCCATCCTGATTTGAAGTTGGAAGAATGTCATAGAAAGTTCATTTTCAAACAATTGATGGAAGGATTAAATTATTTGCATAAAAAACGAGTTATACACCGAGACATTAAAGGTTCCAACATCTTGGTGGATAACGTGGGAAAATTGAAAATCGCCGATTTCGGGTTAGCCAGAACGATGAAGATCGTCAAGGATTCTGAAAGTCCCGATTATACCAATAGAGTGATAACCATATGGTATAGACCACCAGAGTTGCTCTTGGGATCCACTGATTATGGTAGAGAAGTAGACGTGTGGGGGGCTGGATGTTTATTGATAGAACTTTATACCAAGATAGCAGCCTTCCGAGGATTTGACGAAGTCGGACAATTGTGTAAGATTCTAAATGTTATGGGAACACCAAGTTATGAAGATTGGCCAGATATTGAGAATTTACCATGGTTTGAAATGATGAAACCTAAAACCAACATTGCCAGCAAATTTGAGGAGTTATTTGGTAATGTGTTGTCAAGTCAAAGTTTTGATTTGGCACAAAAGTTATTAGCATTAAATCCGAAGGCGAGATTGACGGCATCAGAAGTTTTGAAACATCCGTATTTCACCGACGAGCCCAAACCACAACCATTGGAGTTTTTGAAGGATATCAAAGGAGAATGGCATGAATTTGAGACCAAAAAGAGAAGAAGAAAAGAACGTAAAAGGTTACAAGACGAAGCTAAGGCCAAACAGGTGAAACAAGAGGCTGAAAAATTAGCAGTCGGGCCCGAAGCTGAACTCGAAGCAGAAGCAGAAGCAGAAGCAGAAGCAGAAGCAGAAGCAGAAGTTCTTAGCGAGAACCAAAGTGAGATCCAGAGCGAGGTTCACAGTGCACACGAAAAGGATCAGTAGTGTTGAACCAATGAAGACATCGAAGAATATGGGCTAGCACACATGTGCGCGACGCCTGTGATGCGTCAGAAACAGTACCAATTGAAAATATGGCTATATAGAACAAGTTTATTGTATAGTTGTCAATTGACTCATACGATAATCATATGTAATACTACAATCTAAATAATATTGAGACGTAGATGGTGCCTGAAAGTTCAGCCAAAGAATTCGTCAAAAAATGGTTCTGCGCATGCGCCTACAGAAGTACAGTGCTTAGAAAAGTCTCCTTGTCCGAGACAAAGACTCGCCCTGAATGTAAGCCAGTGCCGTACTTCACCCTCCCTCCTTATTCTCCTTCGGTCGTCTACGCTTGCTAGACGAAGGGGCGGCGGATTTAATGCGACAAAATACTGCCAACCTTGGCGTTGCGCACGACCGGCTACAAGCGAATACCATTTGAATAATTTTTGGTTACGGTTACCTAGTAAGGAGGCATCACCGATAAGAAAGCCAAGACCATCTCAAGTAGCAGGCTATACAGTTTACCAGACAGTGGTAAATATTGATACTGAAGGCATAATTTAATAGCATTTACTCTTGATAGAGTTTGTGTGGTATTTCAGGATCTATTTTAGGTAACTTGATTTCAATAGCAATAGGAGAATTATTAATCCGAAGCATTTTGAATAGTCATTTCACGGGAAAATAACGAATAGTTTCATAGTAGGGGTGATAATCATAACTCCCTGACTGTACTAAAAGTTCATTAAACCATCAAACTAATCTTTTCTTTTGAATAATCCATGGGTTCTTGCGCTTCCAAGGAACCAGCAGTTCCGGAGTCAACATCAAAAGGCCAAAACACACGTCAAACGCAAAAATCAGCATTGGCTCGTAAGGATGAAAAACGCCACTCAGCAAATGCCGACTCGACGGGCTCATCTAGTGATACCCAGGCAGAAAAGAATCTTACATCATCCAATCCGGTAGATTTGGCTGGTGCCCAAAATGATAGTAGTACCAACAACAGAAACGTAAAAGTGTTGTTGTTGGGTTCAGGTGAATCTGGAAAGTCTACTATTGTCAAACAAATGAAAATCTTGCATCAAAATGGTTATTCAAGAGAAGAATTATATGAATACAAACCCTTTGTGTATAAGAATCTTCTTGACTGTATCAAAAACATTCTTAATGCCATAAAAGATTTAAATCCCGAGCTTATCAAGTCAAATGGGTTCAACTCAAACTTGTTGGGTTCTGAAAGTGCCATACATGAAGCAAGCTTCGGGGCCAAAAGTGAAGAAAGTGTTGAACCTTTCAATGGTGAAAATGTGAAGGGGGTCATTGATAGAGTTGACGCAGATGAAGTTTTACAATACGAATACTCGATGGATTCAGATGAACCAATCGATCCGGTAATTGCTTCCAGAATTAAAAAAATATATGCCATACCTGAGGTACGCCATTTCATCAAAACTCAACAAGGTAATTTCTATTTAATTGATTCCAGTCAGTATTTTCTTGGTGAAATCGATAGGATATCCCGTCCTGACTTTCTTCCTTCAATTAATGACGTTCTTCGTACCAGAAAGAAGACCTCAGGTATATTTGATTTCAAATTTGAAATGGGTGGTGGTTTATTTATTCACATGTACGATGTAGGTGGTCAAAGATCTGAACGTAAGAAATGGATTCATTGCTTTGATAACGTTACATTGATTATATTTTGCGTGGCCTTATCTGAATATGATCAAGTTTTGCTTGAGGAAAACAGTCAAAATAGATTGGAAGAATCATTGACATTATTTGATTCAGTAATAAATTCAAGATGGTTTGCTAGAACATCGATTGTTTTATTTTTAAACAAAATAGATTTGTTTGCCGAAAAGTTGGCCTATTCAAAACTCGAGGATCAATTCCCCGATTATACTGGAGGTAATAATATCAATAAGGCCGCAAAGTATATCTTGTGGAGATTTACTCAATTGAATAGATCTGGCCTTAATATCTTCCCTCATGTAACCCAAGCCACTGATACTTCCAATATTCAACTAGTATTTGTCGCTGTGAAGGAAACTATATTGGAAAATTCATTGAAGGATAGCGGAATATTATAGGGATTCTGGAACTAAAAAAATAACTCGCCTTTTCATCTTAATTTCTATTCTTCGTATCTTATCATATTTTAGATGGATAGGGTGAAGTTCTTTAATTTTTTTTTTAATTTCATCCCACATCACCATAAAAATAATCCATATTCAATTCAAACCCAATGAAGTGACTGAAATGAATTAAAAAAGTTATTTATCCACTATCTGAATCTGAATCGGTGATGATAACTCCCTTTGCCTTATGTTGGTGAATCAACTTTTTTGCATTTATTCGCCAAATCTTAAATAGTTTACTCTTCCATTTCTTAATCACTGTTCTGAGGTGATAAACGTTCTTGGAACTTTAAAAAGCTTTGATATCATTATAATAAAGATGCCTTTTTTTAATGTGCCCTTACAATAATATGTTCAACAACTAGTTTACACTATTTCATACAAATCTATATCATTAGATACAAACTATACCAGCAAGCAAATATACTTGAATTATACACCAGCTTTGGTTTCGACTCTGGTTTCAGTTTTAACTTCAGACTTGACTTCTTCTGAAGGTTTATGTCTTACATATTGAAGATTATAATGAGCACCTCTTCCACCTCTAGGTCCCTCACGTCCGCTTCTTGGTGCATGGCTTCCCCTATATGGACCACGACCTCTACCACGGCCCCTGGAAGGTCTAGTGGTTTTTGTTTCATCGGCGTTATTAGGAATTTCTAAATTTTCCGGAGAGGTTGATTCTTTAACCTCGTTGGTTTCTCTTGGTTTATGAGATCGCTTACTCTCATGATGAACCAGAGTTTCCGACAAATCTTCATTTGGCTTTGATTCGACCTTTTCAGGATCCGATAAAGATCTAGGGCCTCTTGGGCCTCTGGAAACAGAGTTATTACCACGCCCGCCTCTAGTAGGTGACCTTGTCCTTTGGTGAGCGTGCGATCCTCTGGAACGATGGTTGTAACGAATTTGCGATTCTTCACCCTCCAATGGGGAATTATTAGAGTCATGATTTTCGGTGGCCGGAATTGAATTTCCATGACGTTTATGATTATGATTAGAATTAGTATTGTTGATATTATTAGTATTATTACGGTGAAGTGAATGCTGGTTGTTGAATCGTTTTTCTTTCGTTAAGTATGCTTTCTTATTAACCAATTCGCTCAAGTGTTTCTTAAAGTCTGGTCTGTCTTCCTCAATATATTCCTTTTTAACTGGAGAAACCGAGGAGGCTTTGGCAATCGGTTTTGCAAATTTTTCTGATGATCCTTCAGGAGATCTTTTGCGCTGCTTGGCTTTAGAGTTGTGTTTAGATTCTTCCTTGACAACAGGA
Organism: Suhomyces vadensis; assembly: GCA_030575035.1. Lineage (NCBI taxonomy): Eukaryota > Fungi > Ascomycota > Pichiomycetes > Serinales > Debaryomycetaceae > Suhomyces > Suhomyces vadensis. The sequence goes on along the minus strand of JAJMGK010000017.1, from coordinate 179,508 downwards.
TTGGAAAGTTTAGATGGCGAGATATCTGATTCAGGTGTAATTTCGGATACTTCAGTTTCAATATTACCATTAGATCCTTGACCGTTTTCCAGTGAGCCTTCCAAGCTCACCTTGGCCAATGATTCTGTCGCGGTGCTAATATCTGCCTGTACTGCCTCAATTACCTCTGGTTCCTCTACACTAGGAACTGTCACTTTCTTTTTCAAAATTACTGGTTTAGCTTGAAATTTAACCACAGGCTTGCTGGACCTAGAATTATTCCTCCCCGTCGGAACATTAATATTGGAAGATTTCGAACTAAGCAATTCTGCAAGACTTTTTCCATCTATATCGTAAACAGACTGCGGCGGAGCAGGTGCTGTTTGGGCTTCTGGCAACGGGTTTTGACCCGAAGCAGTATATGATGGTTTATGTTTATCAGCTTCAGGTGCTAAAGAAGGACGCTTTAGGATCGAGAAAGATGGTCTTCTGCCTTCAGTAGAAGATCTTCTAGATGTGTTTATCGAGTTTCTTCTCAATTTGGGAGAAGCAGCCTCGTGAAATTGTTTAATGGTGTTTTGAACATCCACAGGTGTATCGTCAGGACCAAGAGTTTGGACGGTAGTCTTATTCAAGTTTATCAATTTCTTTTCAATTTCCGCCTGTTTAGACAAAACATCTACCGGTTTCGCCGAACCGAAAGGATTGGGCTTATTTTTGGATGGAGCTACAAGTGGAGGAGCATTGACCAAATGGTCAGGCACTTTAGAAGGATCACGAGTGTTATTCGCAGGTACTAATTTCCTGGCAGAGCCTGGACCAGAACCATGGGGGGCCAGTTCATTTGGATTTAATTGACGAGGATGGTGTTTCCCAGCAATAAAGTCGACCTGAATCCTTCCAATTTCCTCGGCATGTTGTTGATTGAATTGTATACAATTTTGAAAGTCACCAAAATCAGCCAATTCAATCACCACCTTTCTATTACCTTTATAATACAAGTCCTGCCATTTCAACGCCTTGTTCATGTCAGAAAATGAATTCATTTCAACAAATGCCACCACCTTAATAACGTGGGTCTCTAAAATGTTGGAAGCAGGATCAACCACGATTTTGAACTTGGAGAAGGACGTATATCTACTTTGGAATAAATCTTCGACGAATCCATCGTTAGCAGTCACTGGTAAATTAAGCAACTTGATTATATACGGAGGACCCGAATCAAGGTGACTTGATTGTCTGGGGTAATAATTGCCACCGCCAGAACCCATTCCATATGGATCTCCACCATATGATGATCCATAACCACTTTTCTCGATTGGTACAGAAATCGATGCCATGTTAATATCATCATCTGCCCAGGACCCTCCGTACGCTGATTAAATTTTGTTAGTAAATATTGCAAAGTTAAACTAGTTAGTTTGTAGAAAACAGGAAATACATACACATGTCGAAGAACTCCTGTAAGCTCATCTTCTTGGGAGGAGCTAATTGGTTAGTATTGTTGGAGTCAAATGGAGAAGTCACGCATGTCATTGATTCGCTGGTCTTAGGCAACAACCGAGTTATTCAATTGCGGCAACGAGACTTTTGGCGGTGGGACAATGGCAGCTGCTATCACTCAATTTCTGATTGTATACATACACATTTCACTATAGTACTAGTTGTGGTTGTCTTGCTGTAATTGCCTGATGCTACAGATCTGATGGTCATGGAGCTGGTGACGGTTTTGTTTGTCTTCGAGGGAGAAGTCACGTGAGCAGCCTTACGGGCTGGAGGAGGTGGGAGCGACAGGTATGGCTACGGGGAACGCAACAGGCTTTACGACTTAATTAGAGAGAGCCTCTGTGGCAGGGAAGGGATGGTGTAGGGGGGTAGTTGAGATTACCACTTATCGCTTACGAGTCCGCGAAGTGTGGAGATTTGACAATAGGGTGGGGACAGAGCGCGTAAGCCAGCGAGTTTAGGGAGCGTTGCGGGAGCGTTTTAAAATAGTGGCTTAAAGCACCAGAGTGCTTTCCTCTAAATGGGTAATAATTGAAACAGTGAATGTATAAGAAAATAGGAGAGCAGGGGAGAAAATTGATGATATCCAACTACAGCTGTCTAGTTCATGATCAAAATGGTATATTTGGGCTGCGAAAATGTGCAATTTTGTATTTGAAAGGTAATCTGAAGATTCTATAGTTCGTTTATATTTAACACTAGATGATTTTATCTAAAGATCACCGTAGTTGTCGTAAGTCTTTCTCCAATCAGCCCAGAAAGCTTTGAAGAATTTCACAGCCAACCCAATTTCTTTAGAACCGGTGGTGGCTCTGATAGAGTGCATTGAAAGTTGAGGGATTCCCAAGTCGATGGTTCTAGCACCGGTCTGCGAAGAGACAGATGGACCAATGGTACCACCAGACCTGGAGTCGTTTCTGATTTGGAAATACTGAAGCTTGTCACCGTTCTTGCGGGCAATTTCCTCCAACAAGGCCACACCAACTGAATCGGTAGCCATATGGCCATTGGCATCAAGAGAAATGGAAAGACCAGTGTTTGGCAAAGGCTTGTGATTTTCCAAGTGGACCCCTTGGTAGTTTGGATGCAGCAAGTGAATAACATCGGCCGAGAGAATGAAGGTGTTGGCGTAGGCGAGTCTGACGTCTTCTTGAACCGAGGCCTTTGAAGAAGCAGTGGCACTAATAACTCTTGTGATGATCAGTTCAACAAGACCACCTTTGATACCTTGTCTGGTGAGAGAACCGATTTCCTCGTTGTCGAATAATCCAACCAAGGCAAAGTTATCTGAATTGATCAACAGCTCGTGGTCGGCTTCAAGCAAAGATTGGACGGCGGCGTATGAACAGATTCTGTCGTCAATACGAGGAGCATACAAGAATTCATCGTTCAAACCACCAATGGCGGCCTTCTGCACGTCAAAGACTTCCAATTCCCACTGCAAGATTTCGGACACCTTGACCCCAAGTTGTTTGGCCACGTATCTCAAGAGCTTCAACGAGTGCTTACCGTACAATGGAGCAGACTTTTCATCGTCGGTAGCAGGTTTGTCGTCTGGCGACTCGTAGCCAACAATTGGAATGGCAGTCGTTTCCGGGTTGATCACCTGGGATGGAGCACCAAAGTGCGGGGCCAACGAAGGAACATGGGCAATTGGGTGTGGAGTCGAGTCGACCAAGCGAGACGTGACCTTTCCATTCTGTTTCACCAAAACCTTACCACCAAGACCCAAGTCTCTATCGTGCCACAACCATCCCAAAGTGCCGCCGTACGGAGCAACACCCAAAAGCTCGTAGCCATCGACATTGTGCTTGATAGAGGCAGGCTTCAACTTGGCGGTCAAAGCATCAACATGAGAGCCAATGACCCCGACACCACGGCTAGGGGTCCAGTTCTTACCCACAACGAAGGCACCGAGTGCAGAGCCATTTCTGACGGTGAAGTACTTGCCAGCAGTCAACGAAGACCAGTCGTCGACTTCGGCAACGTACTTGAAGCCAGCAGTTTCAAATTGAGACTTGAAAAAGTCTACCACGTGGAATACAGTTGGGTTTTTGTAGGTGAAGTCAATGTACGCCTTGGTGTAAGCAAGAAGAGGAGCACTGGAAGTGACGCCCTCGGTGGACGCTAATGCGCTTTGAACATCAATTGATGTGGCAGAAGGTTGTGATTCGGACTGAACACGTTCAATCGCCTCCAAGACTTGTTTGAGGTAGCTTAAGTCGGTACTCATTGTGATGGTTTTGGATAGCAAATGTGGCAAGTCAATGCTATATATACCAGCAGCGGAATAATTACGTAATGGCGCCGTGGGGTTGGGAGGAGGCTTACAAACTGGCGCGCAGGCCGGTTTAGGACTGCCCAGATAGGACGTCGAGACTGGATTGCCAGGTACGGAGATCGGCAGAGCATAGTTGCAATTGTGTGGTGGGGGTGTGGATGCTGGCAGTACTTCTTGTTATTCATTACGTATATGCGACACGACTAGGGGAGTATATAGGGAAAGTGTGGTGGATAGTTATGTAGGTGGCTACTTAGTAGGTCCTGGACGTTGAGACGCAAAAGTGGCAGCCACAATTAATGGGAAAACCACACTGACATCAGCGTAGACTTTAACACTTTTGGCATCGGCTTTGATTTTACCCCAACTGATGGCTTCGTCAGGACGAGCACCAGCATCAGATCCATCAAATTCCTGGCCAGTGTTGATATACACAGCATAGTCAGCGCCGTTTCTCATCAAACATGCATTACAGATATGGTGTTTGACAAGTCCCCCTCCCAATATAATCATACTGGCATTGGAAGCTTCCATCGACATCGAGTTTATACGACGAATATCACTGACAATGTCCAACCGGAACTGCTGTGGGGAAGCCTTGAAGGTGTGGAAAAACAACATGTCACCAATCGATCCATCGGTGAGTGCAGGACAAAAGATAGGGATTTGGTTTTTGTGGGCCCAGTACAACACCGAGCTTTCATCGTTGATTTCCTTACCTAGTCTATCGATTAGTCTCAGCGGGGTCCATATGGCATCGGACCCGGAGTTCAATCCCTCGGACCCCAATTTTTGCATGGCAGCTTCCTGTTCTTCTAATATCGTGTCTAAAACTGGCACAATCCATTCTTCGAACTTACAGTAGTTGTCGTTGGGAACCAACAAGTTACCGATACGGTTCATACCCTGTTCTCTCAACCCTTTACCAGGCAACGAAAACTCTCCCATGTATGTGGGAGCAAGACACTTGATCAAGTCTTCCTCAATTCCTCCTGCTGAGGCCACAATACCACTGACCATTTTGTGCTGGACCAAAAATCTGAGCGTATCACGTAAACCCGATGAGATCAAGTTGGAGGTGAACCCCATGAAAATGGTCGACTTTTGGACCCCATGCTCATCAAACTCTCCCTTTTCCTTTTCGTGCTCGGGAAGCTCGTCTTTATGCTTTCCTCTCCAGGATCTCATTTGGTTGATAATTTCGCATGCTTGTCCCACTGATGACGCCTGGAATCCCATCGTCTTCATCGAATTGATAAGATCACTGGCTCTCATGTCATACGCCTCATCTTTGCTGTAGTCTATACCTCTGACTTCAACAAACGAGTCTGGAACTGGAGCAGACTGTTTAAGCACCGCTTCGGATGCCAAAGGCGGGAATTTATCGTCGTTACTCATGATGGTGCGGTGATGGTCTAAAATTTTTCAGTCGCATCAAAAACTTATCTTGGCCATGGTAATATACTGCGCAGGTTAATAAATATTACTACACAAGTTTGAATTAGTCCAAGTTAGCCATTTTTGGCTCATAAAATTTGCAAGGTCAATATTTTGACTTGCCTTGCAAAATCTCATTATCTACGCTATCTAAAGTTTTCGTATGATTTAATCTTTATATACTATGCATTGAGAAGTGGACTATTAAACTCTGTCTCTGACCTCTGGAGTCCAGGCACTGCACTTAGGTTTGGCGGTGTTGTAAGGAACGTATGCACCAGTGCTGTTGGTGTAATTTTGCTTGTGCTTCTCAGGTAATGGATAAGCTCTGGTGACCTTTTCATCACCTTCTAATTGGTTGGGTCTGGTATTGGTACCGTATCCCAACCAATAATGCCAGCCTGGCTCGACTTGTGACATATCAACACTCATTCCCCAAGTGTTATATTCGACCCATCTGGTTCTCAAATGGATTTCTTCTGGAACATCGGTTTCGTAAAATTTGTTACCATAGTCATCGACCCCTACTAATGTACCTCTTTTGGTATCATTGAGATTCTGTATTTGCCATCCTGCTCTTCTTAAGCCTGACAGATAGATATTCTTGAGCGTACGCACAATAGAAGTAGACATCCTTGCTGTAGTTGATATCAGTCAGTTGCTCGTTCGCTTTTCATTCAAACGTTGATGATTGGCGGAATGGTCACGTGTAAATTGAGGATTTTCGAGGTCACATGAACAGGCTCGTGACTGGACAACCACCGTGGCCCGGTGCGCGCGACCCTCAACCCGATTTTACGACGGCACAGACGGTTCAGAAGGGTACGGAGACGATTGTTGTAGTAAAACGCCTCCATCACTTCTACTGTATTAACAACTGTGGTATGAAAACTAAGTTGACGTGCGTCTGCTAGCATGTACAGAAAACAAGTGCAGCAGGGGTACTCTATTGTTGTGGACAATTTGACCGTTAAGCGTGCACTACTATTGCGTCAAATTTGACCATGGTGTCTGTGAGGCTCATTTTCCTTTTTTCCCCTAAAATAGAGAGGTTTATGTCATATTAGGAAGAATTTCATGTTCGTGTTTATGCTCCTATGATCTAAATTTTCTTTCACTACTTTATCGAGCGCGACCATTACGGGATTTCAGTGTGACTGAAACCATAATTATATTGTTTGTAGTAATTTCTCTGACTATTGTCTTTGGTTGCACCTTACATGGCATTGATTCGCTTAGAATCCCATGATTATTTAAAGGCAGCAATATGGAACTAGTTCTCTAAATCAAACCCCAACTTCGTTTTAAGAATGTTCTGTGTCCACTTGTTGCAAAAATGTCTGCTTGCTCTATCTTTGTTAATCGTTGGTTTTGCAAATGGTGCATTCGTACCAAGAGCTGAAACCAGTAGTTTAGGATATTACAAAATGGATGTTGGTGTAACGAGAGATAACTCAGGCACCATCTCTACATATAAACGTGATGTACAAAAGAGGGAGATGGGAGAAAGGTCTAATCAACAAGCCGGTTATGTTCCTCTCGACATTGAGGTGGACTCCATCAATTATGAGGTTCAATTATTTTTGGGCTCCAACAGGGATCCAGTTAAAGTCCTCATTGACACAGGAAGTGCTGATCTCTGGGTTATTTCTAAAGATGCAACCTGCAAAGCTCAACTGAGCTGTACTTCCTATGGAAGTTATGATCCTTCGAAATCAACTACCCTCGTCAAGAAAAATATACCTTTCTCGATTCAGTATATTGGTAGTACTGGTACCAAAGGGGAGTACGTTTTGGATGACGTCTCAATTCAAGATGGGCCAACTCTCCATGATTTTCAATTTGCATATGCCAATGAAACTTCGATTACTATTGGTGTATTGGGAATCGGTTTGAATAGTTCAGAGGCTCCGGTATTAGAAGGAGACAAGAAATCAGAACTTTATCCTGATTTCCCATATGCCTTGAAGCAACAAGGCTACACCAAGAAAGCAGCATACTCCTTGTACCTTAACAGCCCAGATTCAACCAGTGCAAGCTTAATCTTTGGCGGGTATGATCAAGCTAAATTCGAAGATAATTTACTCACATTGCCATGTGCCATCAAAGGCAGATTAGGTATTGATGTTGATTCGGTTACTGTTGGATTTATGGCATTGACGTTGAATACAGGTGTTGTATTTGATTCGGGCTATACTTATTCAAGACTTCCTGAAACTATCACTGATGCTATTGGCCGAGACTTTGCAGGGGCTAGCTTCGATGATGGCGCATCCTTTCCTTGGACTGTTTCTTGTAATCAACCAGACAAATACGTTCAATTTAGTTTTGGAACAGGTAAAAAAAGCATTTTGATTCCTTATAGTAGCTTAACTTTGGATACTGGGAACAACAATTGTATACTAACCCTTCTGTATAGTTCTAGTGGTGAAGACTTTAATAATCTTCCTACATTTGGAGACGAGATATTAAGACACATCTATGTTGTGTACGATCTCGACGACTACACAATTTCGGTGGCGCAGGCAAAGTATACAAATAACACTGACATTGTCGTCATTCAGTAAATCAGAACCGACTATTTAGCGTATATAGCCTTACTGTTACCCCATTAACTTGACACTAATTTTGCAGCAAAAGAAAAAAGCAATTCAATCGTGCACGCGTCCCGAACTTAATTTAAAATAATGTCCACTTGTGCTGGGAGATAAATTTACTTATCTAACATTAATCATGTCGTCAAACGAGACGTTTGGTAACGAAATAGAGCACCTAAGAAAGACTCGGGCAGTTCTCCAGGCTGTAAAGGTATCTACTGGAAAGATTCATGAAGACATTGTCAATGTTGTGCAAATCAACCACCCCCAACTCCTTCATGAGACTGAACGATTGTCCAAAGTAATAAATTCCATTGAATAATGCTACAACAATTTATACGTGTCACCAATTCTATTATTTTATATACACTTTAGTAACTACGGCGTTTTTTTCGTAATTTTGATGCTTGGAAAGTACTTATGATACCCTTCCAGAATAGTCAAGTCAAAGTCCTTATTGTTCACACTATTAATGCCCAGATCATTAACTATTTTAATCAAGTTCTTGAGCTCGATCGAATAGCCGATACTGACTTTAATCAAACTATTAAACCAGTTAGTATGATCAGCCGATAGTGGTATTTCATTCCGTTTTAATATTTTTTGATGATGATCTTTACTGGACTTCAACTTTTCCTCGATAATTCTGAATAGTGGCGTATAGGCAGCTTCAGATTCATTTTTCAAATATTGTAAATCAAGGGAATTTTGGTATTGGGCAAATGTGGGTAAACTAGGCACACCAATGGAAGACCAAGGTTTAAGTCTTAGGTTGAAAATGTTTTCAAAAGATGTAAGTGAATTCTTGGGACCTTGTAAGAAATCTATAAGATTGAATGACGATAATATAATGAGGAAAACGCGATTGGCTTCGATCAAATCATTTAAGCCTTGAAGTGATGGAATGAGATGCAATGACTGATACTTCTGGGACTCAAGGATCGACGGCAAGATCGTTTCGTGGTTATACTGATTGGTGACCTTTAATTGATCCTTTTTAGGACCAGCCTTAGTCTTTTTAATTTTTTTAGGAAGAGTCTTTTCGATGTAGTTAATTTTTCCTTGTAGTATTTGCTGGGTTCTTCCTTGAAGATGCTCCATAAGAATCTGAATGAGATAATTTGAATACCAATAAATAAGGTACAATTCGAAACTCTTGTAAATTTCCAAATCAATTCCTTCGAGAGCAAGATCAATCATCATATTGAGCTTGGTATAGTACACAAATGAACTCACCGACAAAGCAATTTCTCCGGTCGCTAATTCGTCACCAATTTTGAACATTTCGTAGAGCTCAACTTCAAAAGCTTCCAATGATACTTGTAAGTTATCCCAAATCAATAAACCCCGCGATAATAATTGTTGTTGACGGCATGGATTGTTGCCGTAAATCGTGAGATTATGGTATATGCCAGTATCCAACTGTAAATAGATCTCCTTTGCACGATCCTGTACCAAAGTCTTTGTATCTTCCTTTAGTGACCCAAGGATTTGTTCATTGAGATTTAGTACGGTCGTAGGCCCACCAACGAGATTTTCAATTAATCCAAATGTTACATTACTCAAAGATTGTGTAGTATCACCATACACAGTTTTGTCATCTCTGATTAAATATAGCTGAAACACACCTCTGATAATTACATTAAACTTGTTGAGATTATGGCCAATATCGAATTTTAGAAAGTCGTTGAACTCATTGTAGTTTGTAGTTTGCGAAGAATGGTAGACAAACTTTGAAATACAATCAAAAATGGACTTTAACTGCTTCCATGATTCTGCAACGGGGAGCTCACAAAGATCAAAAGGAATGTTCTTGTTGTCTAGATCAAGTTGAATAAATCGAGAAAATGATGCCTGTGGAACCTCACCACAGTCATAGCTTGAGTTGGAGATATAATCAACCGATTTAGAAGCTTCTTTGAGGAACGACAACCGATCCAATATCATCAGTTTACTAGATGGTTTGAATAGGTTGATGCCAATGTATAAGATGGTTTCAATCTTGTTTAGATTGATGACTACATTTAATTGTTGGTTTAGCAACGTACGTGCTTCAGGATCCAGCACATTGTCAGCGACCCAAACTATGCTTGATTCCAATTCTTGTATGACCAACATGACATCTTCGTCCTGAAGAAAATCAAGATTCATCACTCTGGTGGTCAAATCTTCTTCTTCATACAAAACAGTCAGGGCAATATAAAGACAAGTTCCAATGAATTTACATAATCCTATTATAAAAGATTTCAAAACTTTATGCACTAATAAGAATTCGACCGACTCAACGTCGAGTTCTTTTTGTTTTGGCAAACGTTCGTTGATGAGGGAGCATTTTTCCAGTAATGAGAGGGGCAGACCCTTGTATTTCATGTAGTTTGTAATTAATGTTTGTACATATCTGCAACTCAAGACTGTTACCGGTAAAGAACTGTTATTCAACCAGCTAATAAAAGCAGTAAGCAATTTATTTTGAACGGCAATGATGGAAGAGACTGCTTGGGGTAATGCAGTATCAAACTTTATTTCTTCAGTCAGTAATTTAATCAAACCAGTATCGAGTCTTTCATTGGTTACCTCAATTGCTCTCGTTCCATCTAACAAATCAAAGTATTGGGATTTGACCACCTTATTGTCATTTAAATTATCCAAAGAACCAAATATACTGGCTGTTATATCCACGAAATCAGAATCATCGGCAATCTTAGGAGACGCTGTACTCTCTGCTAAGTTCAACTTTTCTATCATAAGGTATCCCAAGTCTATGTATAATATTTAGTCAATTTAGTACAGTCTAATGCGAGCTTCCTACCAAATTCAATAAACTGAAGAAAAGATTTGAAAAAAAGGGTAAGATCTAACACGCTTCCGTTTTGGAATGCAACTGCCTGATTGGACGATTTTTCTCTTTTAGGAAGTATCGCCTATTTAGAACTCGCGCTTATTCTTCGGTGAATGGTTTTCCCCGCCTCGAGTGACTCTTAAGACAGATCACGTGCTTGCCACCGAAGCACCTCCTATTCCAACAATAGGGGAGCGACATAATGCGTGGGGATTCTATCAAAGTTCTATTCTGGACCTTGAACTAAGAGCGTTTTAGTAGTTGTGTCGTTAAGGTTAGATCACCTCTAAGAGTCATATGGCCACATGGCGAGTTTTGCCCCCCCCTCACCCCCAAAAATATCTCGAACTAAACTTCATCTATTTTACATGTATCTCTTACTTTGATGACACTACCTATAGAACTCTATAGAATGAAAAAAACATTCCGGGCTCATACGTATCACCTCGAACGATAGCTGCGCATGCTACGGCTGAGTCTGGATTCGCTTCTAGTTGCTAGCCCCTCGTAAGTCAAATATCCGAGGGACAGGGACAGACGTTACTCAGCTGGGGTCGTGGGCTCAAAGTGCTGATAAATCGGGCTTACACAAAAGCCACAACATTTTACTATCCGCCTTCAGACTCGTCCCACCGATGTTAAGGTCCGTTCCCGTTCCAAGACGTACGGTAGCATTTTTTTCAAACTTCTGGATTTACAATGAAACTAGGCCAAAGATTCTGCCTACATGTACGTTCTTTTAGTTCCTACGTGCATCTTTTAGCACAGTAGTATACATCTGACCTTTTTACGAGTCTTTTTTGCCCCAGCTTTATTTTATCCGAGCACTCCTTTTCCGATTTTACTCTTTCAAGTCTCATTTCCGAGGGTAAAAGTGCTTTTTTTACCGGTTTACGCCCTAACGCCCTGAAGTCATATAAATTGAAGACAAAATCCTCTAATGGTGACGCAATCTATCCTTTTTGCTATTTTTGAATCTTGACAGAAGATAATTCATCAAGCTATTCAACTTACAACACTATTTCATCAAGCCAATTATTGCCCACATCACAGTTAGTGTTCAAGGTCTTGAGATAGTAATTATAGTCGTGCCACGACAAGAAGAGTGATTACTAATTACAATAACAGGTCCCAACATCCTTAATTTTGAGCAAATTATTTTTGTACTGTAATCAGCCAGAGTTCAATAGATTGAACTTTTAAACCGTCAAGGTAATCTCCTTCTGAAACAAATCGTACATTTTCGAAGTTTTCCGTGTGAAAAAAAATAATACATATACAATAATATCAATCCAACCATTAGAAGAATCTATAGGAAGCCGAAATGACCGATGTTAAAAGAAATATCTCAGATGTTGGAGATGAGCTGCCATATTCTGGGTCAATGTCTCCAGAGTTACACAGTGACAAGAAATTACATACCAAACCGGGAAGGAAACCAATAGAGACTGAACCTAAGTCTAAGAGAACTGCCCAGAATAGGGCTGCCCAAAGAGCTTATAGAGAGCGTAAGGAACGGAAGATGAAGGATTTGGAAGACAAGGTAAAGTCTCTAGAAGAAGACAACATCAAGGCTTCTACTGAATCTGATTTTTTGAAGGCTCAAGTTAATATGCTTAAAAGTGAATTAACAAGGTATAGAGGCCATTCCGATTTTTCAGATTTAAAATTACCCACCAAAGCTGGTAAGTTGTCTAATCCTAAAACAGGAGGATATTTACCATCATTCGATTCCTCAACTAGTGTTTCCACCACCAGATCTAGTAATTCTGGCCGTGACTTATCAGTAAGCTCAATAAGTTCAGATTTAAATCAAAAATCTGGCTCAACTCCAACCTCGGTTGATTTCCCATGGTCTAAAGATAACTTGTCCGGTCAGAAAAAGGATGCTGCTAGTGTCAGTAGTAGAGCTAGCTCTCACAATAACTTCAACAACGTGCGTGAACTTGTTGGAAGCTCATCGTCGTCATCTAGTAGTCCGTTGAATGAAAATGTGTTAGTTTCGCCTGATTCATCCGTGTCGTCTAATCATGGTGCTATCAACCTACAACTCAAACCTGATAGCTTCAAGGAGATAACTGGCACCTTTGATGAGCAAGTGGATTCTTTCTGTGGAGAATTGAATGAAGTATGTGGTACCAAACAATGTCCTATTCCTAAATATACTAGCGATACCGGCAAGAGGAGCTCGGTTTCGTCAAGACCTGCGAAAGAAGAGGTCATTCAACAGTATAATTCACCATTCTCTAATTTGGTGACACCAAATTCTAACTTTGAGGGCCAGAATGGAAATCAACAAAATGGGCAATTTGATTATTTGAATGATCCATTTTTTCATCCTGACAACAATAATAATGCAAATACTAATATCGATTTCAATTTCGCTACGTCCTCGAATGATGATCCTTTGTCTTTCCTAAATGACAACAATTTCGATGTCTCATTGGCATTTGAAGGTAGCAATGATTCCAGAAAAAAGAAGGAGTCCAAAAAGGAAACAGATCCATTGGCATTCTTGACTACTGAAGAATCAATATACGATCCATTAAATGGTATGAACAATTTCAGCATGGGAGACTATGTTAAGCCGTTGCCTTCAGATATGGCACAATCTAATATCATGGTGCCGAACTTGGAGGATGACGATGAGAATGAAATGGTTCCCGCACCTGCTGAAACAATGAGATGTTCAGAAATATGGGATAGAATAACTGCACATCCAAAGTACACTGAAATTGATATCGACGGGTTGTGTAGTGAATTAAAGAGTAAAGCTAAGTGTTCTGAGAAAGGGGTTGTCATAAATTCCGCCGATGTTCATGAATTGCTCGAGCACTCCACTGCGTTTAAGAGATAACTCATGATGTAAATATAACGTATTTGATGCTAAGCTTTCACTTCTTTTATACCTGTTAATATTATGCTAATCCTTCAATAAAATCAGGATTTAATTGTATGACTTCGAGAGTCTCGGTTTTTTTTCAGTAACAATTATGTATATATTAGTCTACATGTATTCGTAGTGTTAATGAATGCTGTGTGAAGTATACCTAATAAAATCGAATGATTTCGACTAAGGGTTAATGCTGAGATTATTTATTCAAAGTTACATAATATATAAGTAGATTTCAAGATATATAATGATTTCATGGTAGAATTGGAACAATTTCTGAATTAAGTTTGAACCATCGAACACAAAGCAGGAATGTAACCATTTTTGACCGAAGCACCCCAGTTATCCTTATTAGCGGATTGGGTCGTGTTGGTAGAAGTTGAGCTAGAGTTTTCAGCAGCCATTGTAGAGTGCTTTTTGATGACTATTTAAAAATGTATGGAATTAAAGATATAAGATTACTTATATATAGCTTCCATTAGAGACTTACTATGCCACATAATCCCCACATTATCCAGAATTAATTTGTTGTCAAGTTGTCAAGTAAGTACGTTCAGCTCGAGGAATCAGACTGCTTATTTTGCATTTACGAACGAAGCAGCAACAATTCCTTTTTGAGCAATATCTATGTTAAATTGTGTGTCCAGAAAATAAGCTGCGAAAAGTTACGCAGTTTTCACTCAAGAGGTATAGTCAAAGTAAAGAAATACGATGTTTCAGTTTCCACATCTGTCTCTGAATTTAAAGGTATGTGTCGTTTTGAATTATCCTTGGTGTGTAAAAGAACACATTCAAGCAACTGCAACTTCAACACCAACTGAGAGAAAGGAAAAACAGGATGCCTCGGATTTAGAATAATTCTTCTCAGGATAGCAATCTTTTTGGGTTTAACTATTAATAGAGATATTTCCTGGTGCAAATCTGTTATTATTATTATCGAGAAACACTCTACAATGGCTGATCAAAACTCTAGCTCTACTTCTACTAACAGGACTCAATCCGCTAATAAGGATAACTGGGGTGCTTCGGTCAAAAATGGTTACATTCCTGCTTTGTGTTTGATGGTTTAATTTATAACCGAATTCACGAAATTCAGCAATCTAATATCGACCATAACAAATGTTTTCCTTCTTCACAAAATTTGTAGCATTCAGTAGTATACTACATATTAATATATTAATTAATCGGCCATAGAGATATCATAGTCTACCTCTTCTTCTTCTTCTAGCATTTGATCAATATCTTGAAGATCTTGATCAATTTGTACTTGCTCTAGATTCATTTCCTCCTTCTTATCATGTACCGAGTCTTCGTTCATAGCAATATCTTCTTTATCTCCGACCACAGTCTCGTTCAATTCCATTTTCGCTTGATCGGAATTTTCCTTATTCTCCTTGTTCTCATCGGCCGAATTCTTACTATCGTCGTCTGTTTTGGAAGCAAGATCAACATCGAGCTTACTATCTTCAATATCCTGTAATATTGAGCTAGCCCGGCTAAAATTTGTTGAACTACTCAATTCTTCCTTTTTCTCCCTTTCAATCGACTTCTCGTATAGTTCTTTGATAGTTGTTTCGAATGCCTCGAAATTTCGAAGAGTCAACTTATCAAAAGCGAATTCTGAGTTCAGAGAATTCAATTCAAATTTCTCTCTAGTTCCAGCTATTCCTTCAATCAATCCATTTAAAACCTTGCTGTCCAAATATTCAGTAATGTAGAACTTATTCAAATTGTTGATGATTGACTTTTTGACCAGCTTTGCTGTATCTTGTTCAACAACTTGCAAGAAATAAACAGATTGCCATATATGAGATGCCTGAGATTTCACAGATTCAAATTCCATGTTGACCAAATTATTAGGATCACACCAGTAAATGAGTTGCTGGACAACCGTAGAAGGTAATAATTTATTCTCGTATTGTCTGAAATCGCTATACTCATTGAACATGCGGTACATACAATCTCCACTCACCGATGCTAATCTAAATTGATGCTTTGGATGACTGAATGCAAATACCGGAATGCAGAATGCCAACACTTGCCTCATCTCTTGATTTTCTTGAGTTAATGGATGGAAATAACTAAGTATCAACGCTTCGAACAACTGCTTTTCAGTTTCAAACTCTTCTTCGTCAGAATTTGATGATTTGATCGAGTCACTGAATACGTCCGCCAAAAATAACTTACACAACCCTTCAGCTACCACAGACTGTAATTTCGGCATATCAAATGAGTTAAGAGACTTGTAGAATAATTTACCATATTGATACAATATTCTGGGTTCCATGATCGATGTTCCGTAGGTGGATAATATATCAATTATAGCTTTCATTCCAATAATTCTGACTTCTTCGCCTGAACCCCTCATCACTGAATAGAAAGTAGACACAGCATCCTGAGCAGTTGACTTATCTATCAACGAAAACAAACCCAAACATTTTAAGCCCTGTAGATGAAGGGTATATTTCTCCCCGAATTTAATAGCATAATTTACAAGACCCGAGTAGATCGATCCTAAAGAAATATGATTTTCTAAAGGCTCTTCTATTAATTCTAAAACATTTTGAGTTGTCCGGAGACATCTTATTACAATCTCATCAGGGGGTAATTTAGGTTCTATTTTTCTTTTCTTTGCCTTTCTTTTCGCGGTTTTCTTGTCAGTTTCGTCTTCATCATCATCATCATCTTCATCAACATCAACATCATCGTCGTCATCGTCGTCATTCTCTGATCCATCAGCATCGTTCTGGCTTTTATCGACATCACCAATATAACCTCTCAGCTTACTCCTATCCCGCTCATCGTCATCATCGAATCCCGAAATTGCCGAATGGAAGGTTTCATCTTCGCTCTCGTAAGAATCTCTAATATCCGTAATAATTTCAGTAGCCATAGTGATAAAGTCCTTCTCGTTGATTGAAATTTTCCTGAGAACCTGTAATCCTATCGAAATCAATTTCGATGATAGCTTGTCCTCAGTTAGGGATTTTCTAATTATTTGAAGCATTTTTCTTCTACCAATTTCATCACTAAAATCGAATTCTTTTGATACTTGTAACAATTGTTCTATAATAAACTCTAAGTCTTTTAGTTCGTCGGAAAACGGTAAGTATTCATCATCGTACTTCTTAAATCTAGATAATTCTTCAACATTTTCTTTCGACAATGCATGATACTTCTCAGTTCCCTGTTTGAATTTCAATTCGCAGTTCAATATAACCTTCTCTAATTCTGAAATCTCGATATTGCTCGATTTAATAGTTTCCTTTATTTCAGAATATTTCTGCTTCAATTCAGATGGGGTAAACTCAAGCAATTGTTGGATAACTTGCTCATTGTCTTCGGTAACCAAGTTACCAAAAGTATCTGGGTCTTCCAAATTATATTCAGTATCATCTTCGTTTTCATCTTCCTCGTCGCTTTCCTCTGATGATGTAGACGGTATTATCTTCAGTTTTGATGACTTGCTCGACCTTCGATTGGATATTCTTCTAGACGGTTTAGCCTTCCGTTTGCTGGATGAAGCAGCTAATCGAGGCATCCTTCTTTCAACTAGAACTAGTAGATTTTCATAGTCCGTAATCGTGTTGATTTCTTCTTTCAAATTTCTCTTGTATACTTCTACTTCATATTTAATTCTTATTAAGGAATTTTCGACGGTAAATAACTGACTCTTGATGAATTCTATTCTTTCCTCGTGAGACTCTGATTTCTTAATAATATCAATATTATCAAGTAAGTACCTAGACCTTAATTGCAAATATTTTTCCAAAGTTTCCGCTAAATCTATGGACTCGGGAAAATTGGATTCTATGAGGTCATAAAGATTGTTTTCATTGCAATGATAGTAGAAGGTTCTCATCAAGAAGGCCCTTTCAACTGTCAATGCTTTCCAGTATGATTCATCGATCTTAATAGTGTCAAGTTTATCTTGTCTACCCTTGAAGAATACTGACATTGCAAGATCGCCTACTTTGCTCTCCGTGACTCTGAGAATTTCGATTAATTCCAAAATATCGTCATTTGCGGCATCAAACCAATGATGAGTAAACATTTTTATGGCCGATTTGCGGACAGACTCGTCACGATCATTCAATCCCCATTTTAAAAGATGCTCTCTATGCTTGAATTCAATATTTTTAAAATCTCCTAACTCTCTTGAGATTCTAGAAAACACTAATCTTCTATTTATACTATTGGTGTCTCTGGCCCTATCTATAAGGTAAGGAACCGAATCTTGGTTCTTGCTCAAATTAAGTAGCGCAGCTCTTCTAACTTCTGCACTGTCGTCATTCTGCACTGTTGCTATAATATTTTGCATGATTTTCTCCTTGCTAATTGGAATTGTGAATGGATTTTCGTTCTCATCAAAATCAAAGTTAAATGATTGGAATCTAGAAAAAGCAACGACTGCTTGAATTCTGACCATAGGTTCTTTGTCAATTAAACGTTTGTTCAATGATGTATATAGTGCTTCAAATGTGTCATTATCTATTTCACCAATGTAGTAGACTAGGTATGCAAGAATCTGAACAACTCTGTATCGTACGTTCTTGTCTTTTGCTTCGATTCCTCTTAATAAATGATGAATTAGGTACTTAATAAATGATCCCACATAGGTCTCTTCATCATCGTCATCTTCTTCTTCTTCATCTATATTGATATCTTGATCTTCTTTTTCTTTCTTTTGTTTCTTGGTTAGTTCATCTCTAGATATGCTCGCTACAAATGATGAGCAAAACTTTGCAATTCTATCTGCCACTTGTTCTCCTTTTTTCAAGGGAAGAATCTTATTGATTAATTTCGTGAAGTACATGGCAAAATGTTCCTCGAAGTTTAATTCTATTGATTTGTTTAGGATGTTCTTCATTACCACCACTAGTTTACGGTGCCCAGAAAGACTAAGTTGTGCATCTTGAAAAACATGGCTTATTGAGTTGCGTACTTCATCGACAGTATTTATTCTCTTGATGGTATCTAGAGTAGGTTTGCTCTTCATATCCGAGCCCGATCCTTTTATTTTACCCATCTCATCTGTGTTGACATTCTACCACCACCTGAAATCAAAATCAAAATCAAAACATTTCAGTCGCGTCCTGCATAGAACTCGTAAGAGGAAACAAAAAAGATTGAGCGGTAGGGGAATCGAACCCCTGTCACCTGCTTGGAAGGCAAATATGTTAACCACTACACCAACCGCCCCTTGGTCTTATTTTCTGCTTAAGTGCGTAACCTAACATTTGCAGTTGACTTACATGAGGAATTTACCACTTTGTCTTTATAAGGACTTGTCCTAAGAGCCTAGGGTAGCTGTATAATCTAAATAGGTGATTTTTAGATTTACTTTGGTTTAGATTTAAAAAATAATGAAAAAAGATTGAATATAAATATTGTCGAGATTGTTATAGATTGAGTAAAACGTGTAGGAAGAACTAATGCGGACATCGAGAGTACAATAAAATATAGAGTTGAGATTGGGAGTTTGGTCCGACTACAGTATCTAAGAGGATATAGCTACATAATTTGGGAGGTGTTATTTAGATTGCCGGTAAAATCCCTTACGTTTGCTGTGCTATTGAGAGAGATGTTACTTTAAATGAGTGCCAGATAGTATGAACATAACTAACTTTCAGATGAAATCGTGGACTGTAGATAAAGATAGTAGGTTATTGTCGCCCATGGTAGATTTGACGAATACAAGTTCAAATGAAATATATAAATTGCTGAAGTGTAGAGACGAATAAAATTTAGAAGGAAAAATTGCGGAAGGGGGATCTGATCCTAACGAGGTTACCTTATGTCTGCCAGTGCAGATAGGTGGAGGGAATTATGAAAGTTGGGATAGTGATCTTTTGAGAATGCTATTAGGAAAAGGCATCGAAAATCAACGAGAGAGCTGAGTTCAGGCATCGAAAATCAAGGAGAGAGCTGAGTTCAGGCATCAGGTATGACACCTTCAGAAAAAGTAACTGCAATTGCGATTATTTATATATTGAGAGAGCATATTGGCCAACAGGATGTTTGACTGTAGTTCTAATCCTCGGAGAAGTATAACAGCAGTTGATTATACTGAAAAATAATAAAAATAATAAGAAAAAAATAGATTTGGCGGTTGTTACCAACATGATTGCAGGAACTTTCCGACGTGAATTGAAAGATGGACAAGCTCTTAATTGCAATACGGCTAGCGTATACGTAGTCAACGGTAAGTATGTTTAGAGGATTCAAAGTATGCATATACGCAGTATAATAAAAGATAATTCGAACGCGTATTAAGCAAACTACGGAACGCCACCAGGACGATTTGACCCTCAGTATAAATGACTTTTTATATTATACAGTTCGCATAGTAGCAAAAAAAAGTAAAATAGGGTTAATTGTACACGAATTAGTCAATCCACCCTGATAAGCTTATATACTTAAAATAGATGTCAGTACACATGTTTATCTAGGTTACTTATGAGAAATCTTATAGAGTAGTGTGTGAAAGCCAAGCGCTATTCTCTTCGGTATTCTATTCTGTTCTAAAATATGCACCTTTTGTCCATTTTAGCAACTGTGAATATCTTATCACATCAGAAGCAATTACTTAGCCAACTACTTAAGAAGATTAAGAAAGCAAAAAAGGGGATTCGGTTTATCCAAGTGCCCCCTCGTATCAGTATTAAATGAATTTAATGACATATTTTAAACAAATTACCAAATCGAACATCTAGCAGTCTACTTTAAGGTTATTAATAAAATCTTTAAATAGAATTAAGGATAGTAAGAATTGGAGTTAAGGAACTGGGGTTAAGGAATTGGCCATTGTAATGATGATAATAGGAATCATACTTGTGATTTGACCAAGTATTAGTACAATGAAATCTACGTTTCTAAGGATCAATGCTAATTAAGGTGTAGAATAAGAAAATGTGGCTGATTCCTAATTAAATAAGTAGATATATTCCAAAAAATAGAGAAAGATACTCTAGAGATGGTACTCAGTTGTTCAAAATAAACAGCACCTTCATTTTTAAATCCATTCAGAGTTACTCCAAAGCGCAATCTATAGATATGGTAGGCACAGACATACTCACTTTTCTCTTGTGGCAACATATTTTTGAAGTATCATTATTTATGTGTAATTCGCGTCCATACAACTCTTAAAATTATGCTTTATCTCGTGATTGACAAGAATCCACTGATCTTCCGGAACAAAAGGTTGCGAAAAAGATCTCGGCAGACCATGAAGCCCTCTAGTCAAGTGTCTTGCTACTATCGCAACATTTTCTGACACCTCCAATTCAATCGGACCGCTTGTTTCAATTCAAAATATTGATCGAATCATACCACTCACCGTTTATCTACTAAAAAATATTATTTGTCTCTGAGGGGCCAGATGTAATTTTCATGTGTGACATGCGTTTGCCAAGAAATAGTTCACCTTGATTCGGTTATACTGACATTGACGTATGTTGTTAAGATATACTATGAATTAGTGCCGTTCTATGAAGGGCCGACGCCTAAACGCTGAAATGTTGTGATGCTATTAAATTAACTCCTATTTTATGTGTAGCGAGTTAAATCTCAAATGGAGTGGGGATTCACAATAGATAAATTTAGCTCTTTTTGGAAATGTCCAACCACAAAATGTCGATATCACTATCTTTGACGTAGATGCACCTTCATGAAATGACATGCGCGCAAATGAAATATACCACTTAAAACTGCCGTACTATGTACAGCTCTAGTCATAGTGAGTGTGGATGTGACACCATTACAATATTATCTAATCTTACTTTCTGACTAAGTTTCTACACTGTAAGTATATTGAATGATTCCTCGATCATTGAAAATCTTAATAGAACGACAAATATAGGCGATAAGATGGGGTTCAAGAGTGGGCTCAAGAGTGGGCTTAGAGTTTTTTACACTCCTGCCTACCATACAATTCATTGAAATCTTGATCTAATGTCAGACTCAAAGCAAAGACATATTCAATACGATATAACACATTCGATTTGGTATTTTCAATTCCTCAGACTCCACAGTTCTCCAAAGTAGTTATTTTTACCGTATCACTACAAAGAAATTCTTATCGGTGCATGTCAGCTACATGCTTTTTTGTGTGAATGCTTCAAACCTGTTGCCATGGGTCAATTTCATATCGGCAAGCCGAACGGCTTTCTGACGCTTTTGTTTGGCGGT
This sequence comes from Suhomyces vadensis, assembly GCA_030575035.1. NCBI lineage: Eukaryota > Fungi > Ascomycota > Pichiomycetes > Serinales > Debaryomycetaceae > Suhomyces > Suhomyces vadensis. The sequence goes on along the minus strand of JAJMGK010000017.1, from coordinate 157,786 downwards.
TCGCAAAATTGCGCACCAAGTGAGAAAGCTGCAAATGAAATATTTTGGGTAGATTCGATATAAATACCCTGGGTTTGGCTATATTTAAGTTCGTCTCTATTCAGTAAAATACTGCAAATAACATTCTAATATGGTTTCATTCAAAAAAAGTTTATTGGCTATTGCTATGGCCGTGGTCGCTAACGGTCTTACTATTCCAACTTCTGAAGACTTCGGTCTTGCCAAAAGAGGCAACTCTTCTGCTTTCCTGTTAGACTTCAAAATCAGAAAGGGTCCAGCTCGTGGTAACAGATTTAAGAAGAGAGATACACCAGATGAGACTTTGAATAATCAGCAAGAAGTTTTCTATTCGCTCGATGTTCTCGTAGGATCAAACCAAGATTCAATTCAAGTTGATATTGATACTGGAAGTTCTGATTTGTGGGTCGTCTCTCAAAATGTTCGATGCCATCCTCCTCGAGGTGCGCCAAGTGATTACTGTGTCAGTGCTGGTACTTTTGACCAGGACCTGTCATCAACCTGGAATGATCTAGGCGAACAATTTAGCATTACTTATGGTGATCAGACTGGTGCTCTGGGTGAATTTGGTACAGATAGTGTTGGTTTCCCTAACGGGCCAACTGTTTCTAACTATCAACTTGCCGTTGTTACTGAAGATTCTGCTGGTGGAGGAATTATTGGAATTGGATATGAGCTGAACGAAGCTGAAGGTCCTTACACAAACTTCCCTCAAGCTTTAAAGGACCAAGGCTACATCAATAAGGTTGCTTACTCCCTTTGGTTGAATGGACCTAATGCTGCTGCTGGTTCTATTGTATTTGGTGGATATGATACAGCCAAATTCACTGGATCTTTAGTGAAATTTCCTGTTCAGTCCCTGACACAATTGAGAATCACTCTTAATTCGCTTACTCTTGGTGACGGTCTGACAGTCAATCTGGAACAGAATGCCTTATTGGATTCTGGTACTACGATTACCTATTTTCCTCAGAGTATTTACAATGCAATTGCTCCTCTGTTTGGAGGAAGTCAGGCCACTGATCAAGGCTCTGGATTAACTATAGTGTCATGTAATCAAGGTTCCAAGCAGCTTAAGTACAATTTCGGTAGTAAAACTATCGCTATTCCGTACTCATCATTAATCGAGCAAGCAACTGATATACACGGTAACAACTTAGGTTACTGTTTGTTGGATATTGCATCCCAAGATGACACAATTCTTGGTGATAACTTCTTAAGATACGCCTACGCTGTGTTTGACCTCGATGATAATACTATTTCAATTGCTCAATCTAAGTTTACTTCCGATTCAAATATTGTTTCGTTTTAAGCAATGAACTATTTATAAAAGTTTCGCAATTATTGATATATTTAATAAAATGGCCGTCGTTTTCAGAACTGATTTTGTAGATATCTACCAAAAATGAATAGTCAAAAAACACTTTTTTAAGATCCTAGCGAAATCACCTCAAGCTGAGCACTGATTAATTCAGAAATTTTTTAATTTGTTCAGGCAGAATCACGAAATTACTTCGATAAATTAAGAATGCTACAATCTATTTTTGATTTTTGGACTTGAAATTACGAAATTAAACTATAGCAGATTAATAGACGATTCACTCTGTTCCACGGACTCCACTCAAATTCAGGCCCAGAAATTCTACAGTAAGCTTTGATCCATTCTTTGATGAAGATATCAAATATGACCCTCTCTAAATTGAAATCTGTTCCGACGATTTACGGAGCTATAAATAAACATCAGTACGGCACAAAAATGCACGGTTATTTGACGTACGTTTTAATTTATAATCATATGGATGAAATAAGGAAACCCCGAACCGTTTGATATATAGGGGGTTCGGAATAACTTACCTGAACAATGAATTTTTCAGGCTGAATCATAGGCTGAATATGAGGCTTGTACTTTTTATTTGATTTATACGATTGCTGAGAATGCAAAAATCTGAAAATGTTAATTGCTGAAAGGGCCATTTGTGTTCTCGGCCCCCTAATTTCACCTAGAACGAAGGTGTTTAATTCCACCTTTACATCCTTCTATGATGAAAAGAGCAAAAATGCCTATCCGAAATACCGTAGTTTGAATCCCTCAAAAACTGTACTACTCGCTAAATTCCACTTCACTACATCATATTCTTATCGGCCTGTCTGATTGTGTATCTGGCCGTTTCGCATATTTTCATACAGTTTCGGAAGTGCCGAACGGCCCTGTCTGACGTATTTTTTTGGTACTACTCAATTTTGCGAAGCTGCAAATGAAATATTTTGGGTATATTCGATATAAATTCCCTGGTTTTGGCTGGATTTATGTCGAATTTAACTCAGAGAAAGTTGCAAATAACATTCTAATATGGTTTCATTCAAAAAAAGTTTATTAGCTATTGCTCTGGCCGTGGTCGCTAACGGTCTTACTATTCCAACTTCTGAAGACTTCGGTCTTGCCAAGAGAGGCAACTCTTCTGCTTTCCTGTTAGACTTCAAAATCAGAAAGGGTCCAGCTCGTAGTAAAAAAATTAAGAAGAGAGGTACACCAGATGAGACTTTGAACAATCAGCAAGAAGTTTTCTATTCGATCGATGTTCTCGTAGGATCAAACCAAGATTCACTTCAAGTCGATATTGATACTGGAAGTTCCGATTTGTGGGTCGTCTCTCAAAATGTTCGATGCCATCCTCCTCTAGGAGCACCAAGTGATTACTGTGTCAGTGCTGGTACTTTTGACCAGGACCTGTCATCAACCTGGAATGATCTAGGCGAACAATTTAGCATTACTTATGGTGATCAAAGTGGTGCTCTGGGTGAATTTGGTACAGATAGTGTTGGTTTTCCTAACGGGCCAACTGTTTCTAACTATCAATTTGCCGTTGTTACTGAAGATTCTTCTGGTGGAGGGGTTTTTGGAATTGGATATGAGCTGAACGAAGCTGAAGGTCCTTACACGAACTTCCCTCAAGCTTTAAAGGACCAAGGCTACATCAATAAGGTTGCTTACTCCCTTTGGTTGAATGGACCTAATGCTGCTGCTGGTTCTATTGTATTTGGTGGATATGATACAGCCAAATTCACTGGATCTTTAGTGAAATTTCCTGTTCAGTCCCTGACACAATTGAGTATCACAGTCGATTCGGTCACTCTTGGTGATGGTCTGACAGTCAATATCGGTGTGAATGCATTGTTGGATTCTGGTACTACCATTTCTGAAATTCCTCAAAGTGTTCTTGACTCAATCGCGCCTCTGTTTGGTGGAAGTCAGGACATCGATCAAGGTACTGGATTGACGCAAGTCTCGTGTGACCAAGGTTCGAATGTTCTTACCTATAATTTCGGGAGTCAAACCATTGCTATTCCGTATTCTTCATTAATCGCGCAGGCGACTGATATTTTTGGAAATAATTTAGGTTATTGTTTGTTGAATTTGCAACCATCCCAGGATGAGACTATATTTGGTGATAACTTCTTAAGATACGCCTACGCTGTGTTTGACCTCGAAGATAATACTATTTCAATTGCTCAATCTAAGTTTACTTCCGATTCAAATATTGTTTCGTTTTAAGCAATGAACTATTTATAAAAGTTTCGTAATTATTTGAAATATTTCAATAAATTTGCAGCTATTTGCAGTTTGATCCTATAGACTTCAATTAAAGAACAAGAGCAAAGCGGGATTCTAATTAAAGATTATTTCCAATATCTTTGTCTTTGAGTGAATTTTAGGTAAGGCTTGTGAAGATGGGCAAATAATTAGTCATTTTATAAATTTTCTTCAATGTGGTGGGTACAGCTTTGAACACAGATTCTTATATATATTGTACAACTCGGGCTAAGTAGAATTTTATGGCTAATTGAAATAGTCAGATTGAAGTAGTTTGCAGCAAATTAAGTGAGAGGTAATAAAAGACGTAGAAAGAAGTGTATGGTGTCGTATTGTACAACATGTTATTTTGAACATTTTTGCGCACCGATTATGTCAACATGGACAAGGATTCGCCCCATGTACCGTAAAAATAAATGAGGAAAAGATAATTTTATTGGATGTAAGGGACAAATTCTATTTTTATGGATACAACTCTGCCAAGAATACCTGCATTGGAAGTTGAGAAACGTAGACGACATAGTATATATAATACTGTGTCGATCTAAATTCGTCCCTAGAGCACCTGTATTGTGATCGGTTACATCGATCGGGTACAATACACTTAACATCCAAATGTTTGAGTTCGTGACTGAGTCCAACAATGTGATCCTTATCCGGAAAGAGATTTCCCGGAACATAGGATTAGCTTCGATTTCCAATAACAAGCATCATCGTGGATACAAATAAACACAAACAAAATTCGCGACTCAAACTAAACTTGAACTAACACAAATTGATTTATAATACTTAATGTGCCAACAGAATACAAACTTAAAGTTTGCACCAAAATAGACAACAGATTTACGATAAGAGAAGTTCGGCTCTTCAATTATTCAAATCTTATTGTAAATTATTCTAAGATGAGGATTATTACTCTCTAATACCACAAGCTTATATAAATATGCGCTAGTGGGCTTTCTACACGAAGAACTGTCTACACCATTGCAAATCTTAATTAGAAATTAAGAAAGGTAATTTGAGTTTGTTGTATTTTTATGCGGCAATAAAGCCAGATTCAAAGGGTAATACGGGAAGTATAAATATGATTAGAATCCAGATGTTTTATATTTATTTGTAGTATTAAGAACGATTATAGACTAGACTCAGAAATGGTTTTGTTCAAAAGCAGCATAATTACCATGGCTATTTGCATGGCAGCCAACGGCCTTTCTATTCCAAGTACCTTGGATGTTATTTCTAAAAGAGATAATTCCAGTGTTTTCCAATTGGATTTCACGGTTAGAAAAGGTGCAATTCGTAGTAGAAGAATCAAGAAAAGATATGTTCCTGAGCAGGTCTTGACAAACCAACAAGAAGTCTTCTACTCCATCGATCTACTTGTTGGATCTCAACAGGATTCAGTTCAAGTCGATATCGATACCGGCAGTTCAGACTTATGGGTCGTAGCCGAAGATGTTGTCTGTCAAGTCCCAGAAGGACTGCCAGGTAATTACTGTACCGGTGGAGGAACATTTGACCAAACCAAATCGTCTACTTGGAATGATTTGAATAAACAATTCCTCATTATTTATGGCGATGGCACTTCTGCCGTTGGTAGATATGGAACTGATAGTGTTGGTTTTAGTGGTGGTCCAACGGTTACAGATTTCGAATTCGCAGTTGCTACAAATGAAACCTCAGGTGGTGGTGTTTTCGGTATTGGGTTAGAAGCCAATGAAGCTGAAGGCAGGTACGTTAATTTTCCGGTCGCGTTAAAGAATCAAGGGTTTATCCATAAGGTTGCCTATTCACTTTGGTTGAACAGTCCTGATTCAGCTGCTGGATCGATTTTATTCGGGGGATTTGACCTTACTAAATTTACTGGACCATTAATTCCATTGCCCATAAAGTCTAGCATTGAATTAAGAGTCAGTTTGGAATCGATTAGTCTTCCAGATGGTTCTTCAGTTGGTGTCAACAAGGATGCATTATTAGACTCAGGAACCACCCTTACAGTATTGCCACAAAATGTTTACGACTCTATCTCTACTCAATTTGGAGGCCCCCAAAAACTTGACAACTATAGTGGATTGTTGTCGGTATCATGCGATCAAGGTGATAAGGAAATTAACTATAATTTTGATGGTGTTTCAATTACCATTCCATTTTCTACTTTGATTGAACCTGCTACCGACGACAACGGAAACACCTTGGACTACTGTTTATTAGATATAGTGGCATCTAACAATTTAATTCTTGGAGATAATTTCTTAAGATATGCCTATACAGTCTTTGACCTTGAAGATAACTTTATTGCCCTTGGACAATCAAGATTCAGCACCGAAAGTGACATTGTTTCATTCCCAGACATTCAAATTCAACTTGGTGTTTCATTGGATGTCTCATTAGGTGTCTCATTAAATCTTTAAATATCCAAGCACCATTACTGATAACATATATTATATACTAATTTAGTTACATAAGAAACGAGACAGGGTTGCACCTAAAAAAAGGATAGTTTATAGGAAAATACTGAAAAAAATACGAGTTGGGGTTAATTCTTCGATCTTCGCCCAGATCTGATCTGACCTCGTTCTCGCTTCAGTAGCAATCAGTGTAAGTTGGCTTGGTCTCACCTAGAACTAAACGAGGAACGACCGATACGAACGCGAGAGCTTCGCACGTATAAACGACGGGAACGACGACGGAAACAAAACCACAATAACGCCGTTACGCGTAAAAAATTTTCGACCACGATCGCATGAATATAAAATAAGGCCAGGTGCCTGTGAAATAAGAAAACTCAGTAATTAATAGTGATTCAACCCTCAATATCGTCAGGTTTATTCAACAAAAGAACCAAAGCCCATAATGTCCAATAAATTCCAATTAGCAGAAAAGAATCACGAGAGAGACTCTCAATTCACTAAGGCCATGCACGGTGATTCATACAAGAAGACTGGATTATCAGCACTCATGGCCAAGGCCAAGGACGCATCCAACGTTGCCACCGAGGGATACTTCAAGCACTGGGACGGTGGAGTTGCTGAAACCGACGAAGACAAAAGATTGAAGGATTACTCCCAATTAACTCACCATTACTACAACTTGGTCACTGACTTTTATGAGTACGGTTGGGGTTCTTCGTTCCACTTCTCTAGGTACTACAAAGGAGAAGCTTTCAGACAAGCCACTGCTAGACATGAGCACTACTTGGCACACAAGATGAACATCACTTCTGATATGAAAGTGTTGGATGTCGGATGTGGTGTCGGAGGTCCAGGTAGAGAAATCACCAGATTTACTGACTGTGAAATTGTTGGATTGAACAATAACGATTACCAAATTGAAAGAGCCAACCACTTTGCCAAGCAATATAAGTTAGATGACAAATTGTCCTACGTCAAAGGTGACTTTATGCAAATGGACTTTGAACCAGAAACCTTTGATGCCGTTTATGCTATTGAAGCCACTGTGCATGCACCAGTTTTGGATGGGGTATACTCTGAAATCTACAAGGTTTTGAAACCAGGTGGAGTTTTCGGAGTATATGAATGGGTCATGACTGATGAATATGACGAATCCAACGAAGAACACCGTAAAATCGCTTACGGAATTGAAGTTGGTGATGGTATTCCAAAGATGTACAAGAGAGAAGTTGCCGAGCAGGCTTTGAAGAATGTTGGCTTCCAGATCGAACACCAACAAGATTTGGCCGATCGTGATGATGAAATCCCTTGGTACTATCCTTTGAGTGGAGAGATTAAGTACTGTCAAAACTTAAGTGACTACTTTACTGTTTTCAGAACCTCCAGAATCGGTAGATTGATCACTACAGAAGCTGTTGGTATAATGGAAAAACTCGGTTTGGCTCCTAAGGGTTCCAAACAAGTCACCTTTGCATTGGAAGATGCTGCTGTTAACTTGGTCGAAGGTGGCCGTAAAAAGTTGTTTACTCCAATGATGTTGTTTGTGGTTAGAAAACCGTTAACCGAAGAAAAATAATTAATCCGATATTTTTGCATCGATCTTTAGTTCGTTATTTATATATTTACTTAATTGCATACCCCTAACTGGTGAAAAATTTCCAAGACAAGATTGCGAAATCGTCTTTACAACCGTACCAAGCTTTCTAAGCCCACGTTTATCTCGTCCGACTTAAACTAATTGGCCCCAGCCAATGGTCCTCGTGTATCCTTGGTAGTCCAATTGACCCCGGTCTCCACTAAAGGGCACCATTGGACCATGTCGGTTCAATTATGGCGAATGTCTGCAGTCCAGCAACCGATGCGTGAAAAAACCCCAGGCTGAGCACCTTCCTAATCGGGCCTCATCATGCATTTCATCTATTATCAATAGGCAGCAGCAATCATTGTCGGGCGATATAAAATGAGGCACAAGCGCTCAATTGATAGATTTGACCGGTTTATACTATTTTCAATTAGTTAAACATGGTTCTTGAAAATCCTAATCTCGAAGGTTATCAAATTGTCCGTAATTTCTGGGCTTTATACTACAACTCCGGCAAGGGCACTTTTGTTGCTCCTAAAAAGTGCGGAGGTTGTTACAACAATGATAGGTTCGTCATATGGGCTGTCGCGGTGGCCGCACAAGCTGTTGTTGATGGTGCAAGAATCTACAAGGAATTGGTACCCTTAGTTCCAGATGCCATCAAAATCTTCAGAAAGTACAAAAATGATCATGTCAAGGGTTACTCGGCTGCAGAGAACAACGGTAGTGACAAAGATATCTACTACGATGACGATGCTCAAGTTTGCAGTGCTATGTTGACTGCCTATGAGGTCACTGGAGACAAGAAGTTTTTGGACCAAGGTCGTGAATTGGTCAGGTTCTTGATGGGTGGTTGGAACAATGACCCTAATGCCAAGACCAAGGGAGGTATGCGCTGGCACGTATCTAAGACCTTGCTCAATTCATGTACCACTGCAGAAGTAGCTAAATGTTGTTTACAAATCGCCAACTACGTACCGGACGAAGCCAAGGTCTACATTAATTTTGCAGCCAAATGCATTGACTGGCAGATTGACGTATTGCAGGACTCATCGGATAAGTTGATCATGGATGGTGTTGGATTGGATTCGACAAACGTTGACAACGTCAAGTGGTCGTACAACACTGGTACCACTTTGTCGGCTGCTGCTCACTTGTACCATCATACCAAAGATGCCAAGTGGAAGTCTATCGCCGACGACTTGGCTGCTGCTGCCATCAATAGAGGTGTGTTTTTCTATGACAGAGACTACCCTGATGAATTGAGATACTGGAGAGACCCCTCGTACTTTGTTCAATTGTTAATCGAAGGTCTTGCAGACTATCTTTTGTTTATTGGAGAAGAAGCTCCCAACGACTTACCTCAAAAGATTCACACCGAAGTAAGAAGACACTTGATTTTGTTTTACGAATACATGAGAGATCCTCACGATGGGTTGTATATCCAGAGTTTCGAGCCTCATCAAACTTACAAGGAGGTTTATGAACACAAGTACAAGAAAGAGTTTGGCGACAAGAAAGGCTGGGGTATCAAAGGTGAAGACAAGGGCGACGATGGCCAACCTCTCAAGTGTTTAATGGGTGGAGGTGCTGCTGCCAGAGTCTTTTTCCAAGGTGCAAGAATCGTCCCCCAAATTTAAACTATATATATCTGACTAATTGAATAGTTGATCGTCCATCAAAATAAATAATAAAATACTTGTGATTTATTTGTTCTATATGCTGGTCTACTTAAATCATCAACTTAGGCAAGTTGAATGCTTGTGTAGTTGGTAATGAGAATTGTGATCTCTCAATTACTATAATTTCATTTGTTCCAAAGTCTCCGACTTTCATAACTGGTCTATACTTAGTAGTAATCCAGAAGGACTTATCGTCCTCCTCTTCTTCGATATCTCCGTTGGTGTCTGACTTCCCATTACTATCAACACCGCTAGTGTCATCTCTATTTCTCTTTTTGTTGGCACGCTTAGTGATGGACAAAGACAAATCAAAGTAGGACACCCAATTCGATCCAAAAATCCATAACTTTCCATTCTTGGTGAATAAATCTTGAGGTCTCTCCAAGTTCAAGTATTCTTGAGGTAAATTTTCACTGTTTCTCTTTGACCATGGGGACAAAAGTGCTTTGGAAATCTTGGAAGTGAAAAACTCATAAATTTTATTTTCTTCATTTATCACCAATAATTTTTCATCATCGGAAAATTGTAACATTCTTGGGTAACTTGAAAGACGAGTGATTAAGTGGCTCAGATCACTTTCATCATCATTCAACAGGTAGATTTCAATGGAACCATTAAATCTTGAGACGACCAAACTCTGCTCATTAGGTGAAATCACCAAGTTATTAATACTGTTAGCATATGATACTTTCAAACCAGAGGAGTTATTATTAGAAGCTTCGATAGTTTCAATTTCGTCTTCTAATTTTATTCTCTTTGCTTCGACATCGATGGAAAATTTATATATCTCCTCGTCACTGGTTACCAATATTAATTTCAGAGTATCATATAATTTGACCAATTTGGCTCCTTGAATTAAATTATCAAAGTCTTCATCTCTAAACTTTTGTACAGAAATCTTAAATTGTGAAATCTCTTGTAATGAAAATACCTTAACCGTTGTTAATCTTGAAACAACCAATAAAGTACCTTCGGAATTTATATCAACACTAGTTATGTTTTCTTCATCACTCAAGTTTAATTTACTTATTAATTTATATTTACCTTCATAAACCTTCCAAATTTTAATACTTTGGTCTTGCCATAATAACACCCAAGATTTCGATTTATTAATTAAAATGTTGGACTTTTGCTGGTTAATACTTAATTTTTTATATTTACCATCGTAGAACTTATCAACACTTTGGATAACAACTGATCTTTCAACTCCTCCGCTAACAAGCCAATTGTGTGACTTACTTTCAAATATAGACATGGATCTGATATCGTTAGAATGTAATAAACGATTGAAACTATGAACCCATTTGGTGTTGGTTTTTGTTTGAATTAAATTATATTGATGTATCTTTCTATCAACTCCACAAGAAAAGATTTTCTCCTGTATAACATCATAATTTAAACACAATACATCTGCATCATGTTTGTTGAAACTTTGAAGTAAAGTGAATGTTTCAAGATCCCAAAATTTAACTGAACCTGTTGAATCTCCACTTACAATTTGTTTTTGCTTTGGTAAAATAATGATAGACCAGACTAAAGTACTTTCAATTTTCGATTTATCAACTCTCATGGTGGATAAAATTCTTCCTTTGGTGTCACCTTTACTAGACCAAGATCTGATTCGACCATCAGAACAACCTCCGACAAGTATATCATTTTCGTACCATTTGACAGTTAATACTCTGGCGTCTTGTCTTTGGCATATTATGTCGTGTTCAAGAGATCCAAACCCTCCACTAATATCAATAATTACAATAGAGCCATCATCACAACCAACAGCTAATTTTTTTTGATTGGAACTGATATCGATAGACCAAATGGTTCCAGCATTACAATCATAATTAATTGCTGGTTTCAAGGTGTTCAAGTCCCATTCAGTAATGTACGTTGATCCTCCGATCGAGAACAAACGACTTGGTTCGTTAGCTTCTCCAGTAGTACACCACACTAACCCTTCAATAGATCTTCCACTTGATCCAGGTAATGTAAGTTCGTGGACCCAATCATGCTTGGGATTCCAAATCTCAATATCACCATTACTTCTTCCTACTGCCAATCTCAATTCATTTGGTGTATTTTTAGTGAGAGAAGACTGATGCGAAAATGCAGTTGAGGTGATGGTATGCGGGGTGTAATCCACGAAACGGCATCTATGGATATCCATCTTGGTGCTCTGGTTCTTCAGGCTAATTGGTGTTTTCAAGAGCTGAAAAATTGTCATCTCATCGAAAAAAAGTTTGTCACGTGATTAATATGCGATGACTTCTTTAGTTGCAAAATAAACTAGAGCTAGCATAAATAGAGACGGTAGGGAGACGAGCCATCGATCATGTAGGTAGGTGAGGCGATTTCGCTGGTAGTTCGTAGGCTATTATTTGCTTGTGTTCTTTTACATTAATTTTTAAGAAAGTATTTATTGGTCTGAATTATCGATGACAACCCGAATAGAGAAGCTTATGGACATAGAAAACCTTGATACGAGATAATTGAATTGATCAATGCACAACTTTAGAAGCACACCCACTATCAAGTGAAGCAGCAGGTTTAAACAATGGTGCATAACGCAGGGATATAGCCATTCTTAACTGAAGCTCCCCAGCTGTCCTTGTTAGCAGATTGAGTTTTGTTGGAAGTAGAATTAGTACATTGAGAAGCCATTATTAATTGTATTTGCTTAATAATGATAAGATGTATAGCTCAGGCAAGTCTCCATGTACTTATATACTTATGGAAAATGAATAACTGGGTCCAGCTTAGTTGAGACAAGTTCCCGTAAACCTAATCTACCTGTTTAGAATACAAAATGTGTACTGTCTAACCTCTTGAGATGTTTTAAAATCAAAAAATTAAATGCTTCAATTTGAGAATTTTTACCCGATTAGGCTATTGCAATAAACCTGGTTAATGTTGAATGCAATCTTAACAAGGAAACAGGTTAAGATATGATGACACAATTGGGGAATGAAGTGAAGAAGTCGTATGAACACATTAAATGATTGGAATGATCGGAGGATCTAAACAAACCCCACAAAGCTGTTAATAAAGTTCAAAAGACGAATGAACCATTTATTTTCATCGGTATTAATTATCATGTTGATAATTAGTTCTTTCTTCCGTTTATTGGATGCAGAGCCAACCGGTGCTTTTACCAAAGTTTGCTCAACCACCACGTTTCTCTTTGCACACCATACCAAGAATAATATGGCCAACAAAGAAATGGCAAAATTCTTTGCAAAATAAAGGGAGTTACGGCCGATGATTTTCAATATACGAAAAATACGACGTTTCAAGACTGCATTCACATCTTCATCCTCGTCGTCATAATCAGGTACCGTTGGAAGGCCTCTGGCAACATTTCGACGGGGACTGTCGAATTCACGAGATAATCGGCTGATTATAGTGTTGATTTCACCTTGCCATTTTCTAAAATCCCCCAATGCAGTAGGTGTCAACGGACGGGGAACTTGTTCATTTCTGGCATTAGGACGACCAGAAGGTGGTTGCGATTGCTGCTGATTTTGTTGTTGATGACTGCGGGATTCCATCATGGGAAGCGAATGAACGGAAGCAGTCCCAACACCAGCACCTTGATTGGCACTTAAGTTTTGCCTTTGCTGGTTAACATAGTCGTTTATAGAAAGCATAGTACTTCTTCTAGAATGGGAATATATTTTCTGAAGATTGTTTCTATACTGCTGGTTAGGAACAATACTTGGAGTACCGGTGCTAAACTTATCAGATTGACCTGCTTGACTGAACAGAGGAGAACGTGACGGCAATGGAATGGGATGATCATATTCTTCGTCAGAGCTAAATTGCAAGTCTTTAATTTGGTCCCACAAATATTCCAACTCACTTAGCAATTCTCTAGCTTCTAAAGTTCCACTGGCATAAATCTTCATAGTTTCGATAAGATAAGATATGTACCTTCTTTTGGCTTCTGTTTTGGAGATGCCTTCTTCACGTTTCCATGCATCCCATTTCTTCTTGGCTCCTTCATCTTCAATGGTGAACCCCACAGGACGAGGCATTATTCCATCAACGTCCCCCTCAGTAGCCTGTTTATACAAACCATACAATCTGATTCTATTTTCTGCAGGTGGTCTAGGCAAAGAACCATAGTTTGATCGCGACGAAAGGGCTCTAATGGTGGTGATTGCTTTAACAAAAACACGGTCTACTATGGTTAATACAGGCTAAAAAATGGCACACCAAAAGATTACATACCAATTGAATCGGACATATTATGGGAGTTGGGCTCTGTAACGTTCTTTACTTCGCCAAAGTCACAGAATTGTACGTCAGCACCGGCTGGGGTACTTCGAAATCAGTGTTTATAAATCGGGGCAAACGCGCACGTGACATGCCTGGTACGGGGACCGAGGCTTATTGGATAGCCTGGGAGGGTACAAATCGGAGATGACAGAGGCCACGAAACGGTACATTGAAGAGTTAACCGCAGTAGAGACTTTGAAACTTGAGAAATAGAAGAGAATTGTAGAGTAATAGAATTGTAGAGTAATAGAAGATAGAAGAGCTACAAATTTCAGCTAATGAAATGGACCGATCATAATCATGGTGTATGAGTACAATGGTGAGTAGTCAGCTGTTTGATTCTAGTTTGCACCAAAATAGGAACCAAATATAGTTCGCTGCTAAGATATACAAAGCAGTCGATTTGGCACCAGAGTGTTGGCAAACAGGTTTTTTTTTGTACAAGTTGTAAACGTAAGAATATCAATTAAACCCTATTAAAACACTTTTTATACATAGATTAGTTTAGTTTTCTGGAACATCGATTTCACCATCGTTGATGGCATCAATGATGTCGTGTGGGTTCTTTCCTTCGACACGGCAACCAACAGATTGAGCAGTACCTAAGATTTCTTTGGTAACAGAAGCTAAGGTCTTACCGAAGGACTTTTCTTTCATTTGTCTAGCAATATCGTAAATTTCTTCCAATGGAATGTTACCACTGTGCTTGACGTTCTTTTCCTTTTTTCTGTCTCTAGGTGGTTCCTTTAAGGCAGTAATAACCAAAGAAGAAGCAGATGGAACAACAGAGGCAGTGGCTTGTCTGTTTTGAATGGTCAATTTGACAGTAACCTTAATACCCTTGAAGCTCTTGGTGGCCTTGGCGATATCTTCACCAACCTTCTTTGGAGATAAACCTAATGGACCAATCTTAGGAGCTAAAGCTGATGAGGCACCAACTTCACCACCGACGGCTCTTAAGTAAAGGTATTTAACCTCACTAGGATCGAATTTTGGAGGCATCTTGATTAATCTATTGGTATAAACTAACTATGAAGTGAAATAAATTTACTTTTCTTTTAAGCACTTGCAAACTTTTTTTTCACCACTGCGACGATTGAGGAACCAAAAGCTGCCTGGCCTGCACCCAGGAGCAGCCCAGCCTGCACACTAATGGAGGAGGGAGGGATGCGCTTGGCACGTGTACGGTGAGGGTTGGAGCCCTAACGTCGTCCTGATGTCGCCCTTCCCCTCAGAACACATCTACATTTTGCACCCATAACTGCAAGTCTACAGGCATTCTATTAGGATGTTCATTAGTTCATATCAGAGAGTCCCACCAGGGATGTCGTCACCGATTCTGGAGTCTTCGTAGAGCTCGTCGGAGGCGGCGTCGTTGGTGGCAGGGTTGACAGCCAATTGTCGTAACATAATCGCTGGATGTTTTCCTAATTCCTGTAATTCTTTGAAGATGATTACTGGTTTTTCTGCCAATTTTAAAATCCGTTCTTTATCACCATAGCAAATCACCAAGACGTATTTGGACCAATCGTCACGAGGAATATGGTGACGCTTCATGGCTTGTTGCAAGATCTTGAGACATGAATCTTCGGTGGATGCTCTCAATTGTTTGAGTGGTTCATTGGATGGTTGCAGTGGTTGCTGCGATTGCATTGAAGACTGAGATGCGTGCAGTTTTAGCGACGGTTTGGAGTTGTTGGGACCAGGGCCGAATTTGCTCATAGTCGGAGTGGTTGGGGTACCGGGGCCATTGCCTAGAGTATTGATGGTGGTGGTTGAACCCGAAGACTTGTGGTCAAGCAATCGAGGTCGGATGCCGGATTCCCCGTCCTTATTGTTACCATCATGTACAAGTTTGGGGAGTGTGAAGTCGGCTTGGGTTCGAGTTTCCGGTATTTTGGGGATAGACTGCAGTACTATCTTGCCCGTTCCTGTTGAAAATATGGATCCTCCCGAGAATCTCTTGGAATATGTAGGACTAGGCAAATTGTAAGAGCTTCTGTTACTATTGTTGGCAGTATTGATGCTATTGATCTGCGGAACAACTCCGCCGTTTGTACCCATACTGTTACTTCTCGATACGTTCTGTCTATTAGGGGCAAACGAATTGGAACCATTGCCAAAATCGGTCACTGGGTCGATCCAGGTGCCTATTTCAGATTGGGAGCTCAGAATGGAAAGGGTTGGAGAGTCGACATTGGCGTTATTTGAAGAACCTGGATCCAAAGTAGGGGTCGGAAGAGGTTTGGAGTCCTTTAACAATCTGATAACCGGTATCAAATCAGTTTTTAATTTAATAAAGTTGTCGTTTAGTTTTCTAATGTCCATTTGGTTTTGAGTGTGGGAATGAAGCAGTGGTGATACAGGTGAAGGTTCCGATGACTGGATTTGTTGTTGAATCAATAGCCCTAACCGTTTGAACATATCCTGCATCAATACCGAAGAAAGGTTCAACGATTCCATGCAAACATAGTTGGAGTCGATGTTTATGTTATTGAGACGGTGTTCGGGATCATTCATCGATTGTGGAGGATACTTTTGGTGGTGTTGGGTGATGAGATCAGTGAATGCTTTTTTAATGACTAGTCTGGTTTGAAGCTGGTGAATCCCCAACTCTTTAAGGTGTTCGGTGGTGATGAATGGCAATAGGGAGCCTTCGATTCCATGATCTAGAAAGTATCCACCCAAAGACTTGAGTTCGGTGGGTAAAATAGCCGCCACATAGTTCGAAACTTGAGCTGGGTCCCACTGAAGAAACGATTCGTTAGAAGGTGAAGACATGAACGACAGGAGGATGCCTTTATTGTTATGTGCCTTGAATGGTGGTGGATTATTCTCTAGTATCGCGGACGTTTGTGAACAGTTATATAATTGTTATATAATAGACCTAAGTCTTTATAATATGCACCAATTTGCTGCAGTACAATCAGTATACGACTTAGCGTTGGTTAATAAGAATGTGCAAGCTTGAATCATGTTGGAATGTGAAACAAAATTTCGTGATTTCGCACATGAAGTTTTGGGCTGGGGCGTAACAGAACAGAACAATAGCCAAGACAAGAGGGACAAAGCAAGAGAAGTATGCGAGGCTGAGGAAGTGGGGTGAAGGCTGGTCTAGAGGGATACGTGAATAAGGCGACCCTGAAATGTATAAGTACGGGGCGGTAGACGGCGGTATTTGGTGCTTCGATTTGGGGTGTTTTCGTCCTTGTCCAGCTTGGCCAAAAATAGAACTAAGAACGATCAGATGTTGATGAGCCAAACAATTTGAACCAATGTGCAACTCACGAGCGGAGTGAGTAGAGGGAAAAAACATACAAGACCCATTTGACACATTAGTACAAATGACAGCGCGCGCCAGCAGCCACAATAGTGTAGTGCTGCTCTGCAGTACCATCGGGCTAACTCCTGAGGGATCCACGGTGCACAACGCTCACTAGCATCTGTACTTCTGACCAAGTCTTATTTAATCTCAATTCATTTTTTATATATTTATGAGTTTCCCCTTGCACAAACCTCAGCCAGCTGTGGTCCATCACTACGGCAACAACTTGACGGCAGTGGAATTGACCTCAACCCCTAACAAGCTTAGCTCCAAAGTAATTGTATTTGTGGCTGGTCTTGGCAATGGATTGCTTGACGTCCCATACTTGCCCCAATTGGCCTCACTGGTCTCTACAGATGGATGGTCAGTAATTCAGATTCTCATCTCATCCAGCGGCACTGGCTGGGGAACTTCTTCGTTGAAGAATGACACATCCCAGATCAGTAAATTGGTCCAATACCTCAGGAGTGAGACGGGAGGAAATAGAGAAAAAATCGTGTTGTTAGGACATCTGACGGGATGCCAGGATAGCATCGAGTACTTGTCGAAAAAGAGCCACGAGCCGGACTTCAATGCGGCCGTGGATGGTGCTATTCTTCAAGCACCGGTCAGTGACTACGAGGGCATTACCAAGGACTTTTCTGAGCTGATCATTACTGAGTTAACTGACGAAGTTGAGCAAGAGTACATTTCCAAGGGAAATGGGTCTCATATCCTTCCTGAGAAATTTAGAAAGTTTGTCTTTGGTACTCCCATTTCTGCCTACAGATTCAATTCATTGTTGGTTCCGAGAGGGGACGATGACTATTTTTCTACTTATTTGAACCAAGACGATTTGCGTGAATCTTTTGGTAAGATACAGCTGCCAGTTTTGGTATTATATGGTTCTAAGGATCAGTTCGTTCCTGATTCTGTCGATAAACAAAAGTTATTAGAGTCTTGGAAACAAGCTACCGAACCTCAAGTATGGAGTCCACTCAGCAAAGTTTTGGTCGGTGCGACCCATAATATTGGTCCTGGCTCTGATGAAGGTACGGTTGCCGATTTTGTCAGTACGGTTGCAAAGTTTTTAGTTACTATTTAGCATTTAGTAATCTCCTTCGATGGTATAACTTTTGATTAATCCAATAAGCCTATTGTAGTATTGACCAAGGCTTAAATCATCTGTTTTCATTACGGTATATTGAGGAACTTGCGTTGGTTTAGACTTCATAAAGTCGAGATTCCAGAACAGTCGCTTGATTACAGGTAATTTTACTTCATCCTTTTCCTCGGGGTTTAACCTTGAAATCAAGAATCTCAGTTGCGAATGATTTAATTGAGTCAATACGATCTTCGGAACAATACAGGTCCGTCCTTTCTGATCCCATAGCTCGCTCACAAACCTTAGCGGTGCCGAAAATTCGGGCCTGCTTTGTTCTACGTACTGATCGTTATTGGATTGATGTAAGTCAAGTCCTCCACTCTGCTTGTAGATTATCACTTGGAATATCGAGTCCATTATCAAGAAATCGCTCTGGTGCTGCAAACAACTACTGTCAAGAGATACTCTCTGCACCGTAGAACTCACATCATACACCGCCGGCTCGATCACATCTATGGATAACTCGCATTTCATAGTTAGGAAACAAGAGTGATAAAAGGCAATTTCATCGGGGCTAGAATTAAATATTTTCAAGAGTTGAGGGTTTCGCCTTAAGTTGTACGACCATGAGGGTA
The DNA here is from genome assembly GCA_030575035.1 of Suhomyces vadensis. Lineage (NCBI taxonomy): Eukaryota > Fungi > Ascomycota > Pichiomycetes > Serinales > Debaryomycetaceae > Suhomyces > Suhomyces vadensis. The sequence goes on along the minus strand of JAJMGK010000017.1, from coordinate 139,182 downwards.
GATGCTTGAATTTTTCGTTGACAACATATGATTGTTCGATCCTCAGGTAAGGATTAGAGGTATCATTTTGGTTAATATCTAGCTTTAAACCTCCAAAGTTGTAGAGTAACTTCACTAATGTATGATCGATTAACGGGATAAGATCATCAAATTTGTCAAAGCCCAAAGTAGTGTCGATTTTCTGTATGAGAAGCCGTGAAAGAATGACTATCCAGCACTTTTGATCAAAACTTTGTGACATCAAATGATGGCTAAGTATCTTATGGTTAGTGTGTGCATTCTGCGATTCTAATACGGCACCGTAGGTAGTAAGCTTCTTAATGGTAGTTACTTGTACTTTCCAACATCTAATTTCTATATCCCAGTACTTCAACTGGAACTGTACGTATAGTTCACGGGGACTGCTCTTACCAAGTTCTGACCAGGACCGACCAGTGTTCATTTCAAACAAGATTCCTACCTCGACATCACTGTCTAGATCATTAAACCACCACCTGTTGGTAAATGCCTTCTTGGTGACAGACGAGTCGAATTTGGTGACGGTGTCGGAAATTTTTCTGTGATGATCATCATAGTACTTAGAAGACTGTGTGTAGCTCGAAGGCATGGCATAACCTACATCTCCCACTAGTTTGGATACTTTTAGGTCTTGAGATGTTGTGACTGTTAGCCTGTTAAATACAGTTTTGGGTGAACTAAATGTCTTCCACAATGCCCGGCTTAGACGATAAGATGAGAATGATTCCAACAACAGTACTCTTCCCATAGTATTGCTGGAAAGGCTCTTCATTTCGTACAAGCCAACCTGGTCCAACGATCCAATATATATGTCTATGCTCCAGCTGGGACGTTCGTGGCTGATTCCAAAATGGGTGGTCTTGCTTGAAGAACTAGAACTAATTAAGTACGAATTCTTCACCGTCTGGCCTGTTGCAATCAATGCTAAGCACTTGTAGAACTTCAGTGATGGTACGAAGTTTGTTGCAGTAAATTCTACAATATCACTATGGGATCTTATGGGAGAGTTACCTTCAACTATCAAACCGGGAAATGTGGTGCATGGGCCAGACGTAAAGAAGACTGTCTTACCCATAAAATTCTTATACGACATAGTGCTCAATAAAATTGTACTTATGTAGTGAGCCATTCCTGAGTTCCTTTTGGGCTTATAAGTAGGCGTGAGCCTCGGAACTAAAGATTGTAGCTTTTCAATCAAGACCGGTTTGGAAGAAGGTGTGATTTCCAAGAGGATGTTGTTGGTCACCAACGGTGAATTACTCCACTGGGCTACGAGATGGTCTGAGTATGTGATTCCCGATAACTTGGCCACATTGGCAATGGCCGACTGGTCAAAAAGCGACTTATAACTCTGCTTGTCTGGATTTTTCAGTCCGATAATTTTGTCACTGGTGTAGGTTACTATGGTCAGATCAAACTTGTGTAATACAACACTTTCTTCGAAGGTGATCAATCCAACGAGAGTTCCCGTTTGTAAAGTTTCAATGAACAGGATCAAGTTTTGGATTAAGTTTCTAAACGGGTCGTCCTGAATATCGTCTAGGTGCTGGTACAAGTCGACAACAAGCATGTAAGCATAGGGTAAATCGTCATCAATTGACTCAGAAACGTCGTGAGGAAGCTGGTAATCTACTGTGTTCGATGTTTGGCGGAGTTCGAGTGGCCATTCGTCGTTATCTGAGGGAATGACGTACAGCTCAGGTAGATACGACCGTTTCTGACAAAATGGGCAGTGCCACATCTTATTCTTACGGTCTATCTTGATATATGGATTGATATAATTCTGGCAATTTGGACAGGATATTGGGTTCTGAGTGGACCGGGCTATGGCGTCTTCCAATCGATGAGAGAACGGTGAATACAAACATCCCAACGGAGCACTTAATTTGGATGCTTCTAATCTTGTGCTTGGAAACAAGTTCCAGTTGAAGCGAACCCCATTTGTATCTCCAAATTCTTCAAAGGACATGGCTGCATGGGCTGAGACTGAACGTTCAACTGTCTACTTCTAGTTGACTTATCGGATTTGGCCGCGCGGACGATTTCTTATCGGCTGCGAAAAATATATTGATTGGACGACTACTTGAAGAGATGTACGGTAGAATGATCTGCACCAGAAACAAAGGCACATGGTTGTATCTGGTGTGACGGGATCGATGCTTCGGGACGTATGTCAAAATCAAAGATATCCATTGGTATTCCAAGCGTGGTGCACGCATTGGGCACATCCACTATGCCGGCGATATGACCCTCGATGGGTGCACTGGATAATAGTAGGTAAATCTGGTAATCATTGTAGCCATATTTACGCAAATATTCAATTGCCCGAATACATGCTTGTCTGTATGCTGTGGTAGCGCACAAGTATTTCTGGGTTCCATTTTCATCAACAGAGAACCCTTCAAACGTCAAGTACCGGGAAGGACCATAGTGATTCTGCACATCGCCAGGAAGAAACATAGGTGACTTTAACGAGAGCTTTTTCACTCCATCTTTGATAAGTGAGGTCTTTATAGTAATGACCCCGGCCATTTCAATGGCTCCGCAGAAGGAAATCTCCCCGTCCCCTTGCGAAAAGTGCAAATCACCAATCGATAATTTTGCACCCAAAACGTGTACTGGAAGGTAACATTTGGAACCTCGAGAGAGATTTTTAATATCACAGTTCCCTCCATTTTCTGGTCTACCGGGTATTGTACGTGCCCCTTCCCTAGCTACCTTAGCTGCTACTTCTGGAGTCGCATTCCCGGCATGAGCATTGACAGTTTCAGGTAAGTTGGCAACCGAAGTTTGGTGCTGGTGTTGGATTTCCGCCTTGAGCTTACTCTCGCGCGAATTCCACTCCTGCAATACTTCGTAAGAAGGAGATGTGCCAATAATACCTGGATGAATAAGGCCAGTGAATTTTACGTGAGGAATATGTCGAGAAGTAGCTTGAATACCTTCCAAGTCAAAAATGGCTTTGGCAGCCTCGGGATAAAACGAATCAAGAAACCCTCCTCCGTTGGAACGATGGAAAATCCCACAGTAGCCCCATGGTTGACGTTCCAAGGGTTGTACGTCTTGTATTTCAACCACCAAACAATCACCTGGTTCCGCACCTTCAATTTCAAAAGGTCCTGAAAGATAATGGATTCGAGTCAAATCAACATTTTTGATATCGTCCGCATAATCGTTGTTTTTGATCTGGTTGCCTGTCCAGTCTAGACACTCGATTTTTACGCTCTCGCCAGGAACAATCGTGGCAGTAGACGGAATGTCTGGGTGCCACCTATTGTGGACTTGGGGTTGATTATCTCCAGGTGAATCAAGGTCGACTCTAGTTACGTAACGTGTCATATTTGAACAGATTGAAGTCGCAATTAACAAATTTAAGGATAATTCTGCCTATTTATTGGTGGCTATCCTTATCGCATGGCCTTATCAATGACCTTGCACGACTGATCAACGAGGCTACGCAAACTAGTTTCCGGGGATAGTGTACTATTGTTCTCTAATTTGATAATCAGGTACCAAACTTGCAAATAGCTGTACTTAGCTATATTGTCGTAGTGTTTGACTCCCTCAAGGCTCTTCTACAATGGCCCTTGGCCTTTTTGACAAAAAATTCCGCATGCGTATGAAACAATGGCTCGATCAACTTTAATATTTAATATACATAAAGTGTCTTAGTTTAAATAGTAGAACAGCTGTTTTCATAGACAGTTGTTTTGAGGAAATCGAAATGCTAAACGATTCACTCTCAAGACCTTTTTCTGAACGTTTTTCTCTTCTTACAACCAAGAAGTTAAATATGATCGTAATTATAATAGTAATCGAAATCTTCTTATGATCTCTTTGATACCACAAGCGTCTTGAAGCTTATAGATCTATCAAATGTAACCCTAACAATTATCCGATATAGTGTAACGGCTAGCACGGTTCGCTTTCACCGAGCAGACCCGGGTTCGACTCCCGGTATCGGAATATTACTTTTTTTTGTTGGTTTTTGTCACTTTTCTTGCTGATCACTATAATCACAACCTTTTATCTGGCAGTATTTCGCAGTTCTTTGTCTCCCAATACCTTTTACCCTTAGTTTTCTAGCCCACCGGTCGATTCGCGCAGTTGCAAAAATTCCATCAGAAGAAAAAAAATGCGATGCCATCGAGTTAATTAGCTAAACATAACTATACTTATAGAATGGCACCAAGACAATCCAAGACGGCCAAGAGAAATAAGACTCAGAACAAGACGAGGACAGTGGACTCTGAGGTGTTTACTGATTCTCAAGCTAGAAATGTTTTGGCAACTCAACCAAAGTTAACTCCTAAATCTATCAAAAAACCTTCCAAGGCCGTGATTAAAAAGCAACAAGCAAAGATAAGGCTTTATGGAGCCAAGAATGGGAAAGAGTACCGTGAAGATCAACTCAACATACCCAGTTTGAACAAGGCTATTGTACCTGGAGTGAAGGCCAAGAGTGGAAAGAAGGGAAAGAAATTTGTCGGTGACAACGATTCATTAACTTTGAATCGTTTGGTGCGTTCAATTAATGATAAATATGATGTTGTCAATGAAAGTAAACTTGAAAAGTCAAGAAGATTGGAAGAATTGAGAGACTTGAAGAAGAAGGAATTAGAAAGAAAGGAGCAGCAAAAGATTGACAAGATTGAAGGCAAAAAGTCCGAATTGAAGAGTAAAGCATCAGTAGCCAGAGCTAGCAGAAGAAAGAATGCAAAGGCTAGAGAAGATGGCGAAGTGGAAAGTGCATTTTCCAAGAAGAAGAAGGTTTCATTTGCTTAACTATTTATAGATTAGATTCTAAAGGAGACTATATACAACGGCATCTATTTTCCAATTGTAGCAAGTTTAATAACCATACCGGAGTTTACGGTTCTTGAAGGCTTCCTTACGTTTCTTATCAAACCAGTAGCCATATCCTATACCAGCCAAGGATCCTCCTATGTGGGCCGCAAAATCGTAACGTCCCCATTTGAGTATTCCACCGGCAATATTGTAAGCAACTGAACCCAAGAACAACATCCATGCTCCTCCCGGAACAGGAATAAAAAACAACGCGATAGGAGCTTTCGGGATCAAGTAAGAAAACGCCCCAAATACGCCAAAGACAGCGCCGGAAGCTCCGAGTGACGACACACCAAGACCCGATCCCATGAGTAATGGAATGGCTAGTGACAAGAATGAAGAAATCACAGCAGAATTGAGGTACATCACAGTGAAGTTGGCCACACCCACCATGGCACAGAGCGACGTACCGAACGAATGAAGAACAAACATATTTACCAACAAGTGGCCTGGTGACTGGTGAGAAAACGCCGAGCCTACCAACGACAAGCTGGACTGGATGTTATCCTTGACAAGAAGAGCGTATTTAGACATGTAGCGAGACAACGAAGGTACTCTCCAAGCCAAGAAAACCGCACCGTTGATAGCGATAAGCCCATAAACCACCAAGTTGGGGTTGCGTTTGAGTGCCTTCAACGGTGTGTAGTCAAAGAGCGCAGGAACAGCGAAGGTGGTGGCGGCACAGAACACCACAGTGAACAAAGCCGGACGTTTAAGTCGATCCCAGCTAGATCTTTGGTAGTGGCGATTGTATCTTATCCAAGTCTGAGAACGTGAATACGGCCTAGATTGGTTTAGTCTGAGTCCCCACGGTACCATCGACGACTTCAACATCTGGGTGTTGGACTTGAGAAACCGCAGGTTGACCGAAGTGGCCCTTTTTAATGACGAAAGACTCGAGTTACTGAAGAAATGATTCATACTAATACTTCCTGCAACAGGCCCAGTCCTGAACATATTAAACATCCTACCTTTACCTGGTCTTCTTGTCTTCAAGCTGGAGTTATCGTGCTTTTTGAACCAAATTTAGTGCGCAGCGATATTCCAATTTATTAGAGAGGCTTATGCAGTAGTAAACGCCTATAAGTCCCATAGATTAGGCAAGATTAATGCTAATACCTGACTAGCTGCATCTAAATTTTCTATTCGTTCAGTGCTACGAGTGGTTTACATAATTTTAGTTTTATTAGTGTTCTATAATCCTTCGAATTCGTCCTCCTTCTCTTCCAAGTCTATCTTGGACTTTCCTGCCAAACGAATGGCAGAAAGATGCTGCGATGCTACTTGCTTCTGGACCTTACGGGTCATCTTTTCAATCTCGGCCTCCGCGTCCTCGGCATCTTGTTCGGCAAACTGCATCACTAATCTTCTACCAAGCAAATGCACACCTTCCAATTGATTCATGGCACTCTCGGCTTCTTTAAGTAAGTTAAATTCAACAAAAGCAAATCCTCTGGCAGATTTGTCAAACTTACGAGGAACTCTGACTGATTTCAACTGTCCAAAGGCACCGAAAAGTTCGAGAATGTCCTTTCTGGTGGTTTCGAATGGCAAGTTCTTAACAATTATTTTGTTGGACTTATTGGACTTGTCAATCTTAGTGGCATTGGATCCTCCGCTACCTTGTCTGTGAGATAATTTTAATTGTAACTTATGGCCATCTAAAACATGTCCGTCCATTAAAGAAATGGCTACGTTGGCTTGTTCTTTGGTTCTAAATTCTGCAAATCCAAATCCCATGCTTAAGAATTCTCCTTCGTTCTTAGGATCAGCCTTGGTTTTAACTGTAGCAATCACAAATCCATCCACCGATTGGAAAACCTTGGTCAATTGTGGTGATGTGGTTGAAAAGTTTAAATTCTTAACGAATACAGACACAGTAGGCCCGTCGATATCGGCCTGGTCTTCATCCTCAATCTTTTCACTGTCTCCCATGATATCGTTGATGGAAACCTTGGCTTCGATGGCTTTGGTTTCTTCCTCGGCTTGGTCGTCGGCGAACTTTGCTTCTCCTGCGCTAGGTTCACGAGTGAACAAGTCTTTGGGTCCCTTTTCCAAGTAAAGAATACCCTTTTTGAACATCCGGTACGCCAATTTGGTGAATGCAGATCTGGCACTTGGTGCGTCTCTAAACTCGACAATTGCTATTGTCCCTGCTGGTGGCATTAACAAACGTTTTAATTCTCCATATTGCGAAAACAACTCTCCAATCTCTTCAATAGAAGTTCCAAAGGCAAAGTTCTTTACCAAAATAACCTTATCATCTCTTTCCTTCTTGTCAAAAGTGGTCAAATCAACGCCTCTGTCTTCAAAGTATTTACGGACATCCCCAATGACATGTGCTTCGGCCAATGCCTGTTTCACGGAAGAGTTGGAACTTTCCACGTCTATTAATTGTGCCTTGCTTATGCCCATTTTTGATGCTACCGAGTCCAATACGGCATCGGTATTCATAAAAAGGGAATTCCAGCTGAATTGACTCTTAGATGCTTGTGCTTTTTTCTTGAGCTCTCTTTGCTTCTTGAGTGGCATGTTCTTTAAATCAAACTCGTCGAGTCTATGATCTTTCTTCTTCTGTCCTGGTAAGATATGTAATAATCTACCTTGGAAAATTTGCTTATCCAAACCTTTAAATGCTGAAATGGCATTGGCTGGCTTGACAAATTGCACGTATACAAACCCCTTGGATTTACCGGTCCTGGTATCTACTGCAATATGAACTTCTTCAAGAGCTCCGTATTTTTGGAAAAGTTGACGGAAATCCTCTTCGGTAGATTCATACAAGATGTTTCTGATGAATAATCTTCCGGTTTCCCCAATTTGGGTGATGATAGCCTCGGTAGGATCTACTGCTGGTGGTGCAACGTATGCGGGTCTAGGTCGTCTGACTTCTTTTTCCTGTGTTTCTGGGACTTTTTCGGCGGTCGAAACTATGGTGGTGGAGCTTACTGGTTCTTCTTCTTCTGGAGTTTCTACCTCCTTCATACGTATACGTCTAGACTTGAGCCAATCAAGATCAGTCACGTTTTCATCGGTAGCAATGTTATCATCCTGCGCTGGCCTTATTTCATTATTATTTTCCTCTTCTCTTTGAGGAAGGCTGTCTAAACTCATCATCTGTTCTTCTTGTTCTTCTTCATCTTCAGGCTTCTTTCCAAAATCTTCGTACTCGTCGTCACTTTCTTTCTCTTCGGCTTGTGCTACTTCATATTTGTTGTTGGGCACAGCACTGCCTTCGTTTAATGCATCTTCCAATGCTTTAGATGATGGTGCTCCCGATCCATCCACAACCGCATCATTGGCCCACGATTTGACTTGATGGGAAGGCTTCATAACTTCCATATATTCTCTTAATTTAGGGTTTTTCTCAATCTCCTCGTCAATGTTCGACTTCTGATATCTTTGTTTCTTGATTTGTCTCATTTCTTCTTGTTCAAGCAAAGCATCTTCCTCTCTTCTTAACCTATCAGCTTCTTGTCTTCTCTTGTCTTTGAAAGACATTGGTACATCGGGATCAGAGAATGTCTTAGCAAGCTCAACATCAATCTTGGCTGTGTCGATAAATGATCTGTTAAAGAACCTGGCGGCCTTTTCGGCATCATCGTACGATTTATAACCAATGAATGCAAATCTTCTGGACTCTCCATTTCTTTTCTTCATTAATTTGACATCGGTAACATTCCCCTGTTTGGAAAAATGTTCCCGTAATTTATCTTCGTCAAAGTATTTTGGTAGCCCCTTAACAATTAATCTAGACATCTTTGATATATTAATCCGATCAAGTTATTCCCTTAACGTCTTCTCTTGATCAACTCATCGCATCGAAAAATAATTTGGTCCTTTGAATCACGTGTTTATGATGCATCGCTTCTGCAACCGTGAGCCGCATGGTCTTGGCGGCTGCAAAATAAACACTACTTGTACAAATGGACAGTTAGTTCTACTAGTATGATATAATCCGTCGTCAGAATAATAGACTGAGTTAAATTTAATCTAATAAAATTATATCGAAAAAAGAACAATTTTTTACATTATTCGACTATTTACTATGGAATTACTAGAACATATTGGGTTTAAGTTTTCTGAAGGATCACTTGTGCAATATTACTATAAGATGCAAGGCTCCCTTATTCTCATATTTCTACTTGGGACCTTGCTTACAAGCCGGGCTATTTCAAAAGTTTGTTCTTTGATAAATTGTGTTCTTCCTCATAGCACCAATAGTGTTAAAAGAATGGGCGCGGCAGCATTCTGGGACCTTTGTATATATTTCATGGTACTTATATTTCACAGGAATGCCGATATTATATCTTTACTAACTTTCAGAGACTTAATAAAGTGAACATTAAGCTTTCAGGGGATGAAATCAATGGAGAATCTGCTATTGTAGTATGTAACCACCGCTCTTTGGCTGATCACTTGTTGTTGGCAGTACTTGCAAGACATGCGGATCCAAACAGATCCCGAACACATCCTGAATTTAGCCTAGTCAAGGCTAGCCTAACGCTACCACAAATCAATTTTTTCTCTTGGTTTTTAGATTGGAGAGTCCCATGTTTAAGGATCCTAATCAATATGATCAAATGTGATGAAAATTGGGAACTTGATGCTGCTTTGGGTAAACAATTCTTCAAGAAATTAATCAACAGCAATTTTCCAGAATGGATTATAATATTTCCTGAAGTTAATATATGGACTCCAAAAAGCTCCATTATACAACAACAGCAAAACGAAAAATTCTATTTGCCTTTATTTCACGGCTTGTTATATCCACGATTCTCCAGTTTTCACAATCTTATCAATGCTATTTACCCGGAAGGAATTCATAAATTCTCCAAGATCTATGATATGACCTTGGCGTATGAGATGAACGATGAGAGTACGCCATCTATTCTATCTTCACCTCACCCTAATTCTACTGTAGTGAATTCGGATATGCCTGATGTTGCTACCATCCCGCTACTAAATCCAAGCCCAATCTATACTCCTACTCTTTTAGATATATTTTCAAGCAAAGTGCCGATTACAATTAGAGTACATGTCAAAACTAGAGCTATTACTAGAGTTCCCATAAAGAGAAATAAAACTGAAAAATATCTCGAAAACTTGTGGGTTGAGAAAAATAAACAGTTACAACACATGCACAACAAGGCCGAGGGGAAATAATTTGTATTCAGGTTCAGTCGTCGCTAATCTTACTTATTGGAAGACTATATATTCTCGAACTCTGTTGCTCGTCCCTTTGAACCCTATAGAATACATCCGTGAACCTGTCCCCATTGATATGAGTTAAAAAGTTTTCATCATGGGTTATGACTATTAATTGGAAATTTCTTTGAGATTTTCTAAATTCAATAATCTGATTCAATGCCTCTGCTAATGATTCAGCATTTTCTTGATCCAAATTAGTTGTCGGCTCATCTAATGCTATCATCCCGCAATTTGTTCCAAAACATTCTGCTAGTGCCAATCTAATCAATATACTTGTTAACACTTTTTGACCTGCAGAACATCGGCCTCTCATGTCTAACTCATTTCCTCCTTTATACATGACAACTCTGTAGTTATAAGACCTATTACCTTTGGCTTGTACATTAACATCACTTTTAATCGCTATCGTTTCAATATCGGATCCTTTATAAGTTTGCGACCAAAGTTCTTTCAATATACGATTAATGTCTTCCATTTTTATACTATGGAATTTCATGATAGCATTGTCAAGAGCCTTGGAATATGTCTGTATGTCATTTGAAACTAATAAATTTGTCTGCAACTTGATCCATTCTTGATGATAATTTTTGTTTACGTTTGAGTATTCTGTAGATAATTCCTCTCTCAACTTTTTAATTTGGTCACTGATTTGCTTAAGTTCCCCAGTTTTACTGTCATGGTTTGATCTTAAAGTAGAAATTACTAGCCTAAGATTTTTCGATTGAACTTGATACTCCTCTCTCTTGGTCTGTGCGTTTTTTATGTCCAACTCTATCATTCGATTCTCATTGGCTTCGATTTCCTTTAGTAAGCTTCGATAATCTAAGTTGGCTACTATATTATGTTGTTCTCTTGAAGCTTCATTAATAGATTTTTCGAGTGTTTTGATTTCCTGTAGACACTTTTCGTTGTCGCTGTCGAGTCCATCGATGATCTGCTTGACTGATTTTAATTGAACCACATTTCCATCAAGCTTCGTTCTGATATTGGTTTCAAACAGTTCGATAATTACAGCATATTGCAGATACGATGAATACAACCTCTGCTCATTCTTTAATACGGCTTTCTTCTTCTGTAATATTTCACGATTGGTTAAAATAAATTCGTCGTAGGATTTCTTTTTTTCTTCCTTGGCTTGAGCTAATCCTTCCATCAACTGTGCTATATCCAATTTTGTAGTAATTAGCTGTGCCAATCTTTTTTCTAAATCATTCAAATTATTCTTTTGATTTGCGATATCAGAGATGCTCTTTTCAAGATTACTAATTGCCAATTGCATATCCTTTATCTTTCCTTCGAGTTTTGTTAAGTCTCTCTGTATGTTTTGTTTAGTCTCGGACTTATCATGTATGGTCATTCTCAAAAGTTTAATTTCCAGACTTTTGGCCTGTTGAATTTTTTGTAATTCTGTTATTGACAAGGAAACAGTTCCAAATTCTTCAAGTTCTTCATTAATTTCGTTCAATAAAATTCGAAGTGAACTAACTTCTTTGCTCTGTCTCGCTATATCTAAAACCTTCGATTCTAGCCTTTGAAGCAGCTGGACTCGATCGTCCGTCTGTAAAATTGTCCGTTTTATCGTTTCAAGGTCCGCCTTGCTAGAATTCAAATGTTGTACTTCATCCAGAATCTGAGGAGTGAGTTCCTTCACCTTTTTCAAGGTATCTCTATATTTGAGAATATCAGCATTGATATTTTTTATTCCTGTTAGTTCCAGTTTTATCTCGATGGCTTGCTTTTCAATGTCTTTGAATTTACCTTCATTAACGCTACTGCTAAGTTCATCCAAAAATTTAACCAAACCAGGAGAGTCAAACAGACGTTTACACAACAAGCATTGCTTTTCGTCATTCGCGAACTTAATTGCGGTGATGTTAAACTGTCTAGTGACTTCGAAGGTATTCATGTCGTCAGTGACATTTCTATAACTTTCCTCCAACTCCTCTACTACCGATTCATATGTATCTATTTCATCTTCTTCTATAACAGCGGTAATTCTTAATTTTAAGCTTTTAAGCAGTTTTTCAAATGCAATTGCTTCTTTCTTTTTTATTTCAACTATCGATTCTTGACGAGTAGTCGAGGAATCTAAGTTCTTTTCCTGAATTTTCTGTTGTTTTGAAGTAGATTTCATTTCATCAAGTACTTCGCCAAGTTTCAACTCACATGATTCAAGATCGAAAGGTATTCTCATTTGCTCTTCGTAGTCGGCTCTGACTGATTCAATTAATTCGTTCATTTGGTCATTTTTTTGGCTGAAGGTCTCTGACTGCAAGATTTGCTTCGTCCTTAGTTCGGACTGTTTGTTACTAGTACTTATTCTCTTAGAAAGTTCGTCCACTTCGAACTCGATTTTGCTTAATTTGGAATTATCTGTTTCAATTTCATTTTCAAGTCCCTGGACTTCACGCAAGTTCTTTTTAGTTTGGAAACTGGTGCTCAAAGCTTGCAAGTTTGATATTTGCTTTTCTAGCTCATTTTCATAGGTATTTCCTACTTTCAACTTATCCTGAATATTCTGTATTTTAGTATTCGTCTCTGATATATCGCTGGTGCAATGAAACTGGCGTTGTTCCTGCTTTGTAACCTCGTCTACAGTTTGCTGAAGTTGAGTTTGCAAATCAGACTGCTTGGATTCGAATGTTGATTGAAGAATTTCGAGCTCTTGCTCACTTTCTTCGATACTGGAGGAAAGTGACTTACCAAAGGTGACATAATCGGACTCATCTATCAGGTACTGGGATCCGTTTTCTCGTACTAACTGTGACATTTCCTGTTGGGTTTGACGATATTCTACTTCTTTGGCACGGTAAGAACCATCAAGTCTAATTAGCTCATTGTATTCATCAGACTTTATTTGCTTTTCACGATTCAATCGCTCACTCTTTGCTGTCAATTCTTTAACTTGCAGTTCCTTCTCTTGGGTAATAGTACTGAAATTGGCCTGAAGGTTCAAGAGTTCTTGATCGGGGATATTCAAGATTTGGATTGAACTTTTAAGCCTATTAGATTGTTCCGTTCGGGCTCTTTTTTCATGGGTTAGTCTTTCGTATTCACTCAAAATGCCTTGGAAATCTTGGTTCAACGAAAATAATTCATCTGCATCTCTTTCTTTTTTTTCGATATCTATATTAATGGTCGATATTTCATGGTTAAGCTCCTCTGAATTCTGACTCATCTGGTCGAGTCTGTCGTAGATTTTCTTTGCTCGATCTTTGTCAATTTTTAGATGATTGACACTTTGTTCGATTAGTTTGATGTCGGTAGTCATGTCTTTTTTGATAACCTTAAGATTATCGAGTACTTTGGTAAATTTAGAAGCTTCAAATATATCGTCAAATCTCTTTTTCAACACCGAAGCTTCACTCAAGGGCCAAAGACTATCATCTTGATGACAGAAAATAACATAGTCCAACACAGCTCTAGAGGCACCCAAGTAAATAGGAGTTTGACTGTCCATTTCTGCATTCTTGGTAGATATGCTGACTTTATTACCTTTATCAATCACCACCAATTGGCCCTCCAATGTCTTGAAGGTATTGGTTATGCTGCCTCTGGTTTTCTTACGACTCAATTGTACGGTTCTGGTGGTTATCATTGACTTTCCATTGGCATTTCTAAAGGCTAGCTTAACTTGACCAACCACATTGGTTCGTCCAGTAAGACTTGGATCGTTGACAAAAGCTCCACCCTTGGAATTTGGTGGCAAGTCCCCGGTGGTAGCATACTTGAGACATTCGATTATGGTAGTTTTACCACACCCATTCTGGCCACAGATCAATGTTAACGGAAATCCAAACTGAATTGTTTCCTCCTGTTCCGGCTCGAACGCCCTGATCCCTTTAATGGATAGTTTGAAGAGACTAGACATGTTTAATGTAGTAGTATTGGTTGTGGTGGGAGTCGCGTGGTTTTAGCTAGTGAAAAGTACAGATCGATGGTGGATGAGATTGAGAACAGACAAAGGTAGGTATAACAAAATGAGGCTGGGATATCTCCAGGTTCATTAAGAAATGAAATGTGATCAAGTAATTCAGACTTAGTAGATATCTATATAAGTACGGGAGTAATTGAAGTATAGTAACAGGCTACAACAATTAGATTAAACTGATATTAGTGGTATCTGATATTATCTAGCTTCGTATATATTAACTACTTAAGATGGGTCCTTTCCAATTCACCTGCTATGTCATCGACATTCTTGTCGGCATCTTCCTCCGGTTTACCAGATAAGTTAGCTTCGAGTTCGTTCAAGTCCAAATCGTTCTCCAAGGTGTCACCTTCTTCGTCACTGTCATCCTCTTCGTCACTATCTAATTCTTCAAGCTCGTCTAATTCATCCAACTCTCCGAATCCTCTTTCTTCAAATATTTCGTTGATGCTTTCAACAAACTCGCTGTCCTCTTCAAATACGTTACCATTTAATTCCAAAGACTTCAAGTTTGGCAATTTATCCTTGATGGCCTTGACAAGCACTTTCAAACTGTCGGAACCTAATTCATTGTATTGTAACTTCAAAACTTCGAGGTGATCTTTGACGGAACCGGCGTTCAACGACTCGACTAGACTTAATGAACCTTCTTTCTTTAAAAGACAGTCATTAAGATTCAATACAGTAAGCTGCTCCCAGTTGCCTAAGTTATCAGCCAACTTGACGGCCCCCACGGTGGTCAAGGTGTTGTCCTGTAAATCAATAACTTTCAATTTCTTGTTTTGAGCCAACCCTTGTTCGATCAACTTGGAAATACCTGCTGGTCTAATACCATTTTGGTACAATGCAACCTCTTCCAAATCCTTATGGTTTCTTAACCCGACAGCAAGGTAGTTGATGGATCCGTTTTCTAATCTGTTTCTACCACAAATAAACGTCTTTAAAGACGGTTTTCCTGCGAGTTTCTTGGCCTGGGCCAATTTAAGTAACGATCCGCCGATTCTGGATCCGGCAAATGGTCCCATACCATTGTTGGAAAGAATCAAATGTTCAATGGTCACAGCTTTGGCCAAATAAGACTCAATTGGATCGATGGTCTGTAAGCCGAACGCATTGTCACTTAAGTTGACAAGTTTCAAGTTTTCCAATTGAAGGAAACTTGGAAGTAAGTATTCCAAGGAATAAGGAATTTCGGTGTTCAATCTTCCGGTGTACAAATCAGAAAAGTTGATTTCTACAATGGTAGTCTTGTGCCTCAAAAGGGCTTCGCTTAGGCTTTTGGATGCTTCGATTCCAATGGTGTTTCCCGAGAAATCAATCTTCTTCAAGCCTTTGAACTCATCTAATTCTTTGATGTATGGTGCGATTGATTCGGTAGTATCAAATTTGATTTGCTTACCCGCAATAGAATACGTTGATTCGGCAGTCACACCCAAGTTAACGGCAACAGCAGCCATGGTATTTGTCAATGGTGGTCGAGCTGGTGGCATATAAAAAATTCGAGATTTATTAGGCTCTGAACGTGACCAACAAAACGTGATCGCATTTAAAATTTTCATAAATCATCGACAAACTGAGCGCCAGCAAAAGAACATCCTTACTTATCAACAATGTCCGGAAGATTCCCAGCCTCAGGCCCATCCAAGACTCCATCTACTTTAGAGCAAATCACCAATAGCCCATTGTTCGCCGTTGGTCTTAACGTCGCTTACTTCGCTGCCGGTGTTGCGTTCATCCAATCGCCATTGATGGACATGTTAGTTCCACAATTATAGGTTTTTTTCCAACCAAGCTCTGTATATAACTCAATGAACGATTACTAGTAAGAACATGTAACTGCCCCAGAGCCAGAGCACATATAATGCCCGAAGTATAGTACCAGGCATGATCATGGCCTGATGTGCGCGAACCATCTTGAAAGCGGCAAGGGCCGTTATTAAGCCAGGGCCGATGCTTACATCAGCGACAATTCACATGGGCCCGCGGTATAAAGAGGGGAGCAGACAGGGACAGGGCCGGCAAATGCGCGAGTGACGGAGATTACCCCACAAAAACTAAACCTCTGGACAGAAGTAACTGTTTCAAGCTAGTGAAAAGGACCAGGTTAGGCTGCCAGATACCAGGCTTGTGATATTGGTGTGTTGTGGCCAAGGGTTAAGGTAAATCCCGTCACGAGTATAATGTGGCCAGTTTCGAAGTCTCCTGACTAAAAGTACTAGGGTCTTAACTCTATTGTGACAGCGAACATCAAGGAACTAACCGTTGGTAATCAAGTAGTTTAATTGCACTAATTGGATAATATTTTCTTTTCAGTTTCACCTAACCCTATTATCATTTAGACTAAACAAATAGGGCCATCATCAAACCTTAATCATCCCACTTTTTGGTGTCCCGACTCGACTGACTGTTAAGGCTAGCTTATCGGGCCTCGGTGCGTTCTGCGGTTCCATCGCCAGTGCAGGTGCGCATCCTCGGTACGCGCGCCAATAATTCACTTACCGGATACTACCACTACAAGCACAATACGATAACTAAACAAACAGAACCACCTGACTCGAAAAATATTCCATTTGCACCTATTTACCCCCTCCCCTCCCACTGACTGCTCATCCCGCGCCCGAATATATCTGGTTTTGGTGCAATCTCCTGATTGCTTACCCCCCCATAATAACTTTTTCCTCGGAGCATTAGTCGCACATGGAAGCATTTGTGGAGTAAATTCTGACAGAAAAGTATAAAAAAGAGTTGAAATCTCGATTAGGATAGTTTTGAAAATATTCAGTGAATAAAGATTACCATACATAATGTCATCTATTTCATCGAAGAATACTGTCACATCTCTTCCAGGACCTGATCCTCAATCTTCACTCCAGAAGGAGAGATCCCAGGCCGCTTTTGACCCTGCCAAAATGCACTATTTTTTGGAGGGTTCTAAGGAGCGTGCCGAGTTATTGAAGACCATGATCCAACAGATGGAAAGAGACCCATTCTTGGCTGCCAACCCATCCTACTACGACTTGAACAAACAAGAGCAAAGAGAGTTGACTGCTACCAGAATTAACCGTGTCGCTAGATACCTTGAAACCGAGTCATTTGATGACTTTCAAAAAAGATTGTCATTGCTTGGTGTGTTTGACCCACAAACCTCCACCAGAATTGGTGTCAACTTGGGGTTGTTTATCTCCTGTATCAGAGGTAACGGTACGACTGAACAGTTGAGCTACTGGGCCTTGAACAAGGAAACCGTTTACATCAAAGGTATTTACGGGTGTTTTGGTATGACTGAATTGGCCCATGGTTCCAACGTCATGGGTTTGGAAACCACTGCCACTTTTGACAAGGAAAACGACGAGTTTATCATCAACACTCCTCACATTGGTGCTACCAAGTGGTGGATCGGTGGTGCTGCCCACTCTGCCACCCATTGTTCTGTCTACGCTAGATTAATCGTAGATGGTGAAGACTATGGTGTCAAGACCTTTGTTGTCCCATTGAGAGACGCCAACCACGAATTGAACCCAGGTGTCACCGTTGGTGACATCGGTGCTAAGATGGGTAGAGATGGTATTGATAACGGTTGGATCCAGTTCTCAAACGTCAGAATCCCAAGATTCTTTATGTTGCAAAAATGGTGTAAGGTTTCCAGAGAAGGTGACGTGATTTTGCCACCTTTGGAACAATTGTCATACTCTGCTCTTTTAGGTGGTAGAGTTATGATGTGTATGGATTCGTACAGAATGCTCGCCAGAATGTCCACTATTTCTTTGAGATATGCCATTGGAAGAAGACAATTCAAGCCTGCAAACGCCGATGAAGACGACCCAACTGTGTTGGAGACTCAATTGATCGACTACCCATTGCATCAAAAGAGATTATTCCCATACCTTGCTGCTGCTTTCGTTGTTTCCCAAGGTGCTCTTAAGATTGAAAGAACCATTGAAGACACTGTTTCCAGCTTGGAATTGGCCGTGGAGGAAGACAACACCGAAGGTATATTTGCCGCTATCGATGACATGAAGTCTTTGTTTATCGATTCTGGTTCTATGAAGTCTACTTGTACATGGTTGGCCGCAGAAGCCATCGATCAATGTAGACAAGCCTGTGGTGGTCACGGTTACTCCAGTTACAATGGTTTCGGTAAAGCCTACAACGATTGGGTGGTCCAATGTACCTGGGAAGGTGACAACAACGTCCTTGGTCTTTCCATCAGTAAGCCTTTGATCAAGCACGTTATTGCTGTCATTGAAAACGACAAAGTTGTCAAGGGTTCTTCAGCTTTTCTTACCGACACCAAGAAGTTTGCCGGTGAAGGTAAGGGTGATAAGACTGTTTTGAACTCGGTTTCTGACATCACCGATCTCAAGTCCTTCCTTCACGGTCTTGAAGTTGCTATCATCAGAATCTGTTACCAAGGTGCTTTAACTATCAAGGCTCAAGATGGTGACTTTGACTACATTGGTGGTGATATGGTCATCATCTCCAAGTTGAAGTGTCACCACTACTTGTTGACTGAATACATTAACAAGATTGAAGCTAACCCTAACAAGGAACTTGAACCATTCTTGGTTGACTTGGGTAGATTGTTTGCTGCTTCGGTTGTCTTGGACAAATTCTCTGGTACTTTCTTGACCTACAATGTTCTCCCACCTGCCCTCGTCGGTAAGTTGAGTTCAGAAATTATCCCACAATTATGTGCCGCTGTTAGACCACACATTGCTACATTGACTGATTCTTTCCAACAATCCGATATGATTGTCAACTCTGCCATTGCCAACTATGATGGTAACTTGTATGAGAACTACTTCAAGATTGTTAAGGACCAAAACCCTCCAATCAACACCAAGGCTCCATACTCGGCTGCTTTAGAATCAATGTTGAATAGAAAGTCTCTTGATGAAAGAGATAGATTCGAAAAGACTGGTGAATCAGCTTATATCTTGTCAAAAGAATAATTTAAAAGCTAATGTCATTTTCATTTTTGTTCTTCGAATTTATTATTATTATTTATTCAAATGATTTATGTCACAACAATCGACGTGTTTGTTAGATTTTTGATAAATCGCTTCAAACTCCTGTTTATATTTATATAAGAATTTACGGTTATATCCTGGAATCGACAGCGTGCGCAGTAGCTTTTAATTCTACAATCACATTACCCGAGTTTGATTAAGAAAGTCTCCAAAAGGATAATTTGATGCTATCCTAAGTGTGTCAGAGCGGGGACGTGGCCAAGCATTTGCTTTAGACCCTTATTTATTACAAAGTCTACTTTTTATAGGTAAGCACAAGAGTACAACGATACTTCAATATAAACAATATATTCAATAACAATAAATATTTAGACATCAAGTCATTCGTTAAATTATTCTTCATCTAAGCCGGTGGATAAAATTTCCTTTCCTTCACCCAGCTTTTCAAATCTGTCTCTAGCATCGATAGGACCTCTGTTAAGCATTCTTCCAAAGCTTTCAACGTAAGGTGGTTTACCATCGCCGATTGGATTGATCTTCTTAATAGCACCCAAGTAGTTTTCGTAAATGTTACCACTGTATGACCCAATCAATGAGTTAAGATGGTTGTCTGGCTGTTGGAAAGCATCAGTTAAACCAATGGCATAAGGTCTGATTTTAGCAAGAATGTCAGCAGTAAATTGACCACCAACGAACTTGGCAATATCAGGACTGTATACTTCAAACCTCAAGAATTCAGCATTGAATGCACCAAAGATTGAGGTGGCAAAGTATAAGTGAACAATGTTGATCAAGTGTGGGTATATGTCACTTGACTTGTCTAAAGTAGCCAATTTTTGTTGGAAAGAATCCAATAAGTAATGGTGAGCTCTCAACTTAGACAATTGAACTCTTTGTGGAGACAAAGCATCCCAATCGCCACCGTTGCTCTTTAAGATGTTGAGGTTTTCGACGGATAATCTGATGATGGCAGCTTCGACAGCCTTTCTGACCTTGGTCAAGTCTTGTAAGTCGTCATTCGATTTGATAATGGCACCACTGGAAACCACCTTGTCGGTTTCATTAAGGAAAGCTAAACTTGATTTTGGATCAATTGGCTTCTTCTTGTCGTGGATTTGTTGAACAAATTTAAGAATAGTTCTACCAGCAGATATGGCCAACACATTGTTGTCACCTTCCCAGGTACATTGGACAGCCCAATCGTTGTAGGCTTTACCGAAACCATTGTAACTGGAGTAACCGTGACCACCACAAGATTGTCTGGCTTCTTCAATCATTTCTCCTCCTAACCAGGTACAGGTGGATTTCAAAGAGGCAGAATCGACGAATAACGACTTGGTGGCAAGAATAGCCTTGGCAAGCTTACCCTTGTTCTTACTTAAAAGACCAGCATCCAAGTCTTCCAAAACCTTTTCGTGGTATTTTTCCAAACGATCGGTACCAACTGCAATGGCATAAGTCAAGGCCAAGTTAGGGAATAATCTTCTTTGATGCAAAGGATAGTCCAAAAGTTTGGATTCTAACTCATCGGATTCATTCTTCTTGAATTGTCTTCTACCAATGGCATATCTGATAGCAACGGTGGTGAATCTGGCACCCATTCTGTAAGAATCAGTGGCCATGGAGACTCTACCTTCGAGCAAGGAGATGTACGACAATTGTTCCAATGGAGGCAAGGTAACTTGACCGGTTCTGGAGACCTTACACCATCTTTGCATCAAGTTGTATCTTGGGATTCTGACATCGGAGAACTGAATCCATCCATTGTCAACACCTTGTCTACCCATCTTGTGACCAATATCACCGATACTGACACCGGCAAACAAGTCGTGGTTGTTGTCTCTCAAAGGCACAACAAAGGTCTTGACACCATAGTCCTTACCCTTAACGAGTAATCTGGCGTAAATGATGGAATGGGTGGCCGAGTGAGCAGCACCACCGATCCACCACTTGGTGGCACCAATGTGAGGAGTGTCGATGATAAACTCGTCGGTTTCTTCATCGAAAGTTGCGGTGGTTTCGACACCAGCAACATTGGAACCGTGGCCCAATTCGGTCATACCGAAACAACCGTATATATGCTTGATTTTAGCAGCCTCCATCTTTTTAGCCCAGAAATTGTATTGGTCAGTGGTACCATTACCTCTAACACCATTCAAGAACAAACCCAAGTTAACGGAGATTCTGATTCCAGTAGATGGATCATACACATTGAGCAAACTTAATCTTCTGAAAAACTGCTTGGCGGGTTCAGTTTCAATGTACTGAGTCAATCTGGCGATTCTGGTGGCAGTCAATTCACGATCTTGCAACTTGTCATTGTCGAAATGAGCAGGGTTGGATTGCAAAACAGGGTCTCTTTCCAAAGATTTGTAGATTCTGAGCACTTGGTTGGCCTTTTCCGGGCTACCTTCAATGAATTCGTGCAATTTGAGGAGGTCAAAGTTGGTATTGCTTCTTTCTTCATTGATGAAAAAAGCAGGGTTTGGTCCTGGTGAAGAAGAATTGGTAGATGCTACAGTGACATCTTCGTTGACGTAGAATGGTTTCCCAGACTTTAAAACTTCTCTGATACTAGACATTTTTAATAAACCCAGGGTTAAGATTGTAAAGAAACTCTAAACAATTTTGTTCCAGATTAACTCCTTTTATAAAGACAGACAAAATCACCGTATGGTCTACCCCACTTTTTCACTCGGGCACGAGTTTTTTGGAGGTGAGTTTATTGCCGAGAGCGACGCTCGTCGGGCAACAAATTCGTGCGCGCTGGGCAGTTTGCGGGAAAAGCGCCAGAAGAGACAGTGGAATTATAATTACTGAGCACCGATTTCGCGGCGAGCCGAGGCCAAGGGAAGAGGAGAAAAATTCAGAGGCAGCATGGGATGGGAGTATGGGGTAGGGGGAATTAGAGAAAGGCACAAAGATCAACATATAGGTGGTACGATCTCCACAATGGGTGGAGTTTGGATGTATAAACTGAACAGGTGATTATGCCACTATGGATGGATGTTTCTTGACAGACCCACGGATACAGAATTATCACAGTCTTGTTCCCGGTGCGGGTCGCAGCCGTGAGACAGGTTTAGGGATGAGGAGGGGGGGGGGGGAGTTTGGTATTGAGGAATCCGCTTGAACCGACCATAAATGGGATAGTTCCAACCTCACTTGTACATACAGGGACAGTGATGGCCGATACAGTGGCAAATTCAGGTCCGCTACGACATCGGCATGGTTTGGGGTTCATATGAGAACCGAGCTTATCTAGCGCGATAAATACACCTCGGTATATCTTCCGTCACAAAATTGAGTCGCTGGCTGCGAATCGGAAGTTGCGAGACTGTGAGCTGATTTTTCCAAACGATACGCTTCTAGAATTCCTCTGATACTACAGATAAACGTTAGACTTTGAAGCTTCGATCGATATCAGTTGGTGGAATGTTGGTGTTAGGCAAGGATACTTCGAAGTGAAGAAGGACATTGATGTGGGGTATTTGAATAGGAAGTTAATTTCATTTTTAGCTACGTCCGCGAACACATGGTGTGTTGGCTAGCAGTAGGTTTCGCAGCCTTCGGTCCATGTCTCCGAGCAACTGAACCATATCAAGAGTAAAGTGCTGAGACATATACGAGAATACTTAAGTGACCGAATTATGGGCTAGATTAGCAATATTTTCAAAATAAATGTAGTTTAATAATAATTTTAATTTTATCCCAGTTCATTAAACGCTCCCGGTGGCCAAGCTGGCTAAGGCGCGAGACTGTAATGATTACTCAAAGTTATCTTGAGATCGGGTGTTCGACTCACCCCCGGGAGAATGTTTTTTATATATCTTTTTTTTTTTGATTAGCTGAGCCTCCGTACCCAATTCAACAGCCAAACCAGAATCGTACATTGCAGTGACTAACTAAGAAAATCTTCCACCACTGTCATCAAAGGTTATCATGCAGATGACCTAGATGCTCGTCAATCTAATAAACAATCCGAGACCGCCGCGGCCGTGACAGATAGATTGCACGGCCCAAGACATTTTCGAGTGATCACAAAGTCGTGCCTGGTAAACAAAATAGGAGGAAATGGCGACAAGCGAAGAAAGACGAACAAATTGAAGGGGTTAGTCGGATATTATTGTATAAATAGTTTTTGAGGTTTCACAAATTCTTGGATAACTAGTTTTCATTGAATTGTTAAACACCCTCACGATAAACCCGATACAAATCTCACTCAATCATGGATAGTGAAAAGATTGTTGCCGTCATCTTGGCTATATTATTACCACCATTGGCGGTCTTTTTAAGAGAAGGAATTTCAGCACCATTCTGGATTAATATTGTTTTATGTTGTTTTGTCTGGTTCCCAGGTATTTTACACGCCTTATACGTTGTGTTTAAAACCAGCTAAGTAAGTATTTAGTTCGCTATCGCTGTTCTTAATATATAAATTACACAACATACAATGTAGAACGGGGCACGTTTCAAGGTAATCATCTTTCATTAAAAGGTGGCAGTAAAGGTAGTTAGATTCTGAAGGGATTAGAGAAGTAGTAGATAAGAGCCGAAACAGATTGTAGACTTCAGGGGTAGAAGACTAATGTAAGTAGAATCAAGCTGGATGAGGACACTGGGCTATAAAGGTGAAGACGAAAAGCTATTTACGAATGGCTTAACTAAGGGGTCAGCAAGTGGAGCATGCTTGATTGGTTACAAAAGTGAGCAAAAGGAGATCGAAGATAGTGATTGGGGTAGATCTATGCGTTGTCAAGATGTAACTTGACAATACGAGTCAGCGACAAGGGCGAGCAACATGAGGAATGTGGTGATGGCACAAACTTATATAGTGCCGGGAAGTTTAGCGAGAGCGCAGTAGTAGTTACGCCGAGAGTTTAGTGGCTAGCGAGACTTTACCATTAATTATAGTGAGACCTCCCTACCTTGTGGGACAAATACATGGTCAATGCTAGAGGGGCCAATAGGCGACGCGGGGTTGCCAAGCTCCTTCAAGTCCCAAGGAGCATTAGCAGAGGGTTCAAGATCTCGCACACCAACCTCCGATCAAAAGCAATATGGAAGTTTCAGATGTGAGTTTAGACCAGGATTTCATTTCAGCAAGGTACAATCTAATTACTCGCTTATCATTTAGCTATAATCCAGATCTTAAGCCAATGGAATCTCGCCGTCGGTTCTTGTGTAAGGGCTGTTATCAGTAAGTATCACGTGACAATTTTGTGGCTGATAACACCGACGTTTATCAATTTGCAATTGTTTATAAGGCAAAGGGGCTAGCTTATAATTCCGGATTTATACAGACAACGGGCGACCAAGTTACTTGGAGGTGAGCTATAAGTGTATTCGTTGAGATATACAACACCTGTTTAAACCTAGCTGCTTCTTTCTACTAATACTTGCCCCCCTCATACAGCCGGATCATCAAGTATCCCCAGCGTTATAGAGTTGCTTTGGCAACGTAAATCCTACTAGAGAGTTTCGGAACAATATGGCCGAAACATCAATAACCACCACCACTGTGAACAACCAAAGTTCAAGTGAACTCAACGATGCTGGAATTCTGGTAAGTAATGTATCGCCCACATCTAAAGCCACATTGCCCCCATTTTCATTCACCAAGAGACCAGTCGATGACTACATTAAATCAAGAGCATCTACGTACGAAGAAGACAAAACCCCTCTGTTCCACTCCCACATATCCGATATAATACCCTCGTTAAGTCGAAAGAACACGGATGGGAGCTCTGTGGCTGGACTCAGGAGTCGGGTCGAGGGTCTGGCCGGCTCTAATGATAGCACCAGTCGGTACAGAGACATCAATTATGACGAACAAATCCGGTTTCCTCGTATGAACAACATGAACTATTACACATATTCCAAAGGCAAGCCTGGCCTTGTTCATGGGCGGCCGTCTTACAGCAGTAACGTGAGTGAAACCAGCAGCGAGACATTTGGCAATAGCACCGGGTCCAAGAAAAGCCAGAAGGGCTCGGACACTCCCAAAACGCCAGGGTCATCTACGGAAGAAACCGATTCAAAGTACAAGCCTGCCGCATTTGATCTTTGGCTGCCGCTTCGAAGATTCTCTATTCCAGCCGAAAAGGATGTTTCGTCGCCCATAGACGCCAAAGCCAACGACGATGACGAGGAGCACCTCAAGCTCTTGCGTGAGTACATCATGGACAACTATATATATGAAAAAAACCTGGAACAAGCACAGCTCAATCGCAAGATCGTCAGCTTCATTAACGAACGGGTCGGCAGTGAAGATGATCCTCAAGTGGTCTCATCCCAGCACCCGTTTTATAACCCTGCAATTAATTTAAGAGCTAACAATGGTGTTGGGATAGGATCCGATCCCCATGTGACCAGCAATGGTCGTAGAGCATCCAAGATGAAGAAAAGCCCCGACTTTGTAATCGGGCCCAACAAAAGTGATGTATCCTCCAATTTTGCACATTTGCATCAGTTGAAGAAGCCACTCAGTACTCCGGCAGTACTCCGGCCCAACAAGAGCAACAGTATGTCGTCGTCGCCAACCAAGGTGGTCAGCAGCATCAGTACCAGCGGCGTGCAGGCCAACAATTCCGTCTACACTATATCGTCGCCAGTGGTGCTCAATCAAGGCATGTTTGACTCAGAATATGTTGAGAATGAGCCTAATTCGGCACTGACAGATGAAGTCCCTGACGTACTAGCCACGCCCAGTGCCGGGTTCACGGTGGAGCCGGTCCATACCCACTGGAAACCCAACAACTACTCGAGCCACTGCATGCAGTGCTTCAAGACGTTTGGCAATTCAATTCTTTCGCTCCTATACTTATTCTTTGATGATAAAAAGAAGAAAGATCAAACCAAAAAATCTGGCACCAAAGTCTCGCCCACCAGTACTGGAGGGGTGTCGAACTCGAGTTCCAGCCAGAGCTTATCCAACAACCATCGCAGAAGACACCATTGTAGATTCTGTGGATTTATCTATTGTGACAGCTGCTTGATGCAGGGAGATGGTGATGAAGCCAGCAAGTATGACTATCCCGAGCGACTCTATGCTACAACGACGGGTCGGTTTGTGGGTCGGGGTATCCTTTTAGACCAGGATGCCAGGTTTGTCATACCCATTTATAAAAACTTGGAAGATCCAAGCACTTCAGCCCAGTCGTCGCTCATCACCGACCCGGAAAACTACAAGTTGTTCAAAGTTTGCAAGAATTGTGGAGAGATCTACAAGAACTTGGTGCAAGATTTGAATAAGACAGCCACCGAGGCGGTCACAAAGAGTGCCATAGGTACTAGTAATGAAAACATTGGCGACGAAGCACCGACCATACTACAAAGATTTCCGTTTGTGTATATTGAAAATCCATATGTCAATGCTATCAAGCTCCAAAAAATAACCGGTTCCAAACCGTTGCAGCCACAAGTGTTTTTCAACGAGCAACACCCGAAGTTAGAACATGGGGGCATAGGAAGGAAGAGCTGGACCAACGAAGTTCCAACCGACTGGACATGGAGTTCGTTTTAAGCGGCGCAAAGACCACACGTTTAATTCTACTTTTATAGTCTAATAATAGGTTTAAATTTAAAGCAGGCCATGCAACGAAGCTCTGGCGTAATTGAAACAGCCATAGACGATAGTAGGAACAGCGAAGAAGACGCGATGGTGCGGCTTATGACAGAACTGCCAAGGATAACAATTAGTGGCCATGGCCCAGAATGCGCCTCAAGCGGAAAATAAGATCGAACGGGATAGCAATGGGACAAACTAGGAAATGATTGGATGGCGTCCAACGTCAGTATCCAACGCCAGTTTCTAATGGGCGCATCGAACGGGAGTCCCAGAATCTGGATCTGGATTCCATCGATTCCTATTTATCTTGCGATATTGTCATCCTTAGCAGTGGCACCGCGACAGTTTTGGCCCCGCTGCGTGGGCAGGGCCCATTACCGGTCGAGACGTGGTGACGCGAGTCTACAATCGTCTGCAATTATCCCCACACCCAGCGTGGCAAGGCGATTTGACGACAGATAAGAGGTCAGGAATATTGCCACAATAGATACTACAGTCGACGCAGCACTGACCGTAATTAGTATTAAGATCTATGTACTACTGTAGTTTACTGGTATGTCTACTAAGCTCTTGAACGGATGGACTAATGCAAGATATATTGACAAGCCTGGTATGTTGCATCAACTTGTTGTATAATCAACCTATGTTGGCAAATTTGTATACAATCTTCTTACCATCAAATGATCACAGTGTCATGTACCACGGTCTACGTGACTGTCTGCGCTGGCCCCGATTTCGTCTCCATTATCACCAGTCGCACCAAAAGTGTCCTTATACATTTCCCCCCTTTCTGGACGCTGCTTCTATGCCGTCCACCCGCACCATCACTGTACGACGAGTATTTTTTTCGACTCTCGGTATGTTTTTATAATCATTCTTCTTACCTATACTCTTACAAGTGGAACATTGGAAACAGGAAAGATCCATTACAATCCCACGGTTGAGAACTGACAGCCCTCCATATACCTGTGGATTATCCGATATTCTCTATCATGTACAAACAACCAAATCATTCATACACGTCCACAGACTCGTTAAGAAGACTATCTTCAAATAATCCATTCAGGCAACAACAACAAGAACAAGCACAACGGTATGAGGGTCCCAAACTTTCGAATCGATCCAACTTATCGGTAAATTCATCTGACAGACCTCATAACTTTGATGATTGGGTTGAAAAGAACAAGCAGTTGGTGGAATTATCGTCAGACGAAGACGAACCGTTCCGTCCGGTGAACATGCAAGTCAAATCAAAGCTTCTGCCTAATAATAGTGGTGAGTACACCAAGCCTGTGTTTCCTCCTCGGCCTGTACGTGCCGATAGCGACAGTAGTGTCAACTACAACAATGTGTACGTATATTTGTAAGATAGCTTAACTAAAACCTAGGAACTAGCGGTAATTGTGATATTAATAGAATTAGCTCAGAATTGATACAGAATTGGAACAGGCTATGAATTAGGCTAAATTTTCTATTGTGAGTGAGATAGTGCAAATAATACTTGCCGTTTCGGTCCAAACAAAAGGTGCTGCCTCGCCACACGCGTTGCTCACTAATTGCTCAACTGGGGACGTACCAGACTGGGACATACCAGACGGGGGCTCGCAGGTCACGGAACTGGGAACATTTTAGGAACTAGAACTGGGCATATTTGAGCCATTAAGTTTAATTGCTTATCTTGCGACTTTGTCCTTTGCTTTTGATCCAGCCATGTACCTTGCACAGCCCGCCAAGGCCATCTGCTCATTTTCGCTGACATCTAGACTCATCAATCATAACGTTTCACTATCCTGGCGACCCGGGCTCTGCCACCCCTGACTAAAACATAAGGGTACCGCGTTGAAGCGGCGTCACGTGCATGTGCTCTCGTCCGCGCCCCAGCAAACCGCAAGTCTATACGCCTCCTACCAGCTATTGTGGTTGTAATCATCCAATAGCAACAGGAAACTATAGAGATTGGTGGTTTTAGTCGACGGTGCAATATAACTATTTATCCCAAAGCGACAGTTTCTTGTTTTATCGTGAAGCCAACCCTGCTTTTTAACCCATTGATTACTAACTTTTACCAGGAGAATGTCATCTAATAACCCGTTTGCCGCAGCTCTCAATGAACCTGAATCTTATGTGCACCATCGTGACCCTCCACCTCCACCTAAGTCGTCCAGTAATGGTGGAACCCCGCCATCTCGCCCTTACAAGTCAGATAAAATAGCACCTCCATCATACGAAGAAGCAGCAGGAAGAGAGCGTGCTAAAGGCGAATACCCCAGAGAAAAGGCTCCTTCTTCTACATCAAGACATCACTCGGGTTCCGGTAGACAACATAGATCACATTCACACTCAGAACCAACCAGACATCGTAGCTCCAGAGAAAAACAATCATCCAGTTCGAGACACAAGAGCTCGAGCCATCGTTCATCAAGAAACAAATCCCCCAAAAAAACGGTCGAAGCCAAGCCTAAGAACTTGGATACTATTGATAGATTGGATGTGACCGGTTTCTTTGGAGGCGGATTCCATCATGATGGTCCCTTCGACGCTTGTACTCCTCATAGAAATAAAAACGTTAAACAGGCTCCTGTGATGGCGTTCCCACCCGATGGTCCTAACAGCAGTATAAAAGGGTTTGGTGGCACCAACAAAACCCAGCAAATGAATTTGGCTTTCGGCCATTATGATGAAGACCAGAATGAGATTGTAGGCAGGAAAACGTCGATAAAAGTTAAGTCCAATAACAACGTCAACACAGCTACTTATGAGACAGCCCCCGAAGAACCAATCGGACCCCGTCCAGGAGACCTCACCTCCAATCCACTGATCATCAATTTCGCCTCACAACTCAAAGTCCAACCAGTTCATGGTTCAACCACCGCAGGCTTGGGCTCTTCTACATTCATAGACGGTGCACCAGCTCCACGTGGTTCAGAACCTAATGATTTCCTCAATACTTCCAACGGAGGGTTGGGGAGAAAGAAATCTTTGGTGCAAAGGTTAAGAAAAAATAGTGGGAGTGAAAATACTACTCGTAGAAATTCTAACGATACTACCTCACCTGACCCACCACGGAGAGGTTCATTGAATAATTTGGAATCAAATGAAGAACTTACTCCTCCCCCAGGAGCCGGTTCTTCATTGTTGAGGAGAGTCAAGAGTTTAAAAGTAAGAAGGTGATGTAATGGTTGGCCGCCCCTTGATACCCGATTAGCGGCCACTATTGCGGTGTATGCAATTTTGTATCTATAATAAAGTGTTTTAACATTAGAAATGTAGCCAATTGTAATGTTTTGAGGTGTGCCGGTCACAAGGCGTAACTGTCCGCTGTTAGCCATCCTAGCACTCTAATAGAATTTTACTAGATTCAGATGAATTTTCACCTTTATTTACTGGCATCATCTTATTAATTAATGCTGCTTTACTTTTAGAAGTTTTGCACCAGTCAGGTGTATGATATTGTCCAAGAATTAGCTTACTTGGTGGTGATAGTGCACCGGAGAGTTCAAGAATGAGATTAAATGCGACATGTTGACGCAAGCGAGTCAGGTATTACTCGAGTAAACAATATTTAAAAAATAATCCATCGCCAACATTTCATCATAATAATGTTAGATTATATCTTGTCGAAGTTGCAGAGAAGTAGCAAGCGAGCCACCGCCATAACTCGTATCATGCAGTAACCTCCTAAACAGAGCTGACAACGCCGTAGTACTACGCCGTAGTACTACGCCTAAGATGGGACTAGATTCACACAAGTAGGTAGCCATGGTGCTAGCACCATTCGCCAGGTTTAGCACTTTTCGCCTAATGTGGATATTTTGGTACTGCATACCAGCCATCCAATTCTACCAATAAATTTTTTACCAGTTTGTTCGACTCTGCAAAACTCAAGACAGTTAGCAGAATGTATAGAGTTTCCCGGAGTATAGGAAAAAGCCATTTGGCTAGATTACACGCTCAGAGGAATGTTTCTTTCAAGTTACCCGTAATCAGTACTTTGGAAACCCTCAAATCCACTGAACAAGACTTCCAAGGCTTGTTTTCATCGAACACCGTCAATGAATTATGGTTTAAGAGAGGACAACAACTAGTAGATGGGTTGAACCAGTCGTTAGAGCAAGCTAGTACATCCAACGGTCAAAATCACGAGTCCCACAGCTCCAATAACTTGGTCGATATTATCTCCCAAACCATACAAAAACCAGAACATTACGGGATCTATTCTTATGGTTCATTATTGTATAATTTGCAGTTTTTCTTGGAAAGCTTGAAGGAAAACCCACAAGCCAATAAAATCCATAAATCTGAACCAAATGCATTACTTTCCAGTCCTAAAGAAGAATTCAGTAACATCCCTGGTGATGAAATCTTGCGTACTTGGATTATAGATTCATTTGGATCGGTGGAAGAGTTCAGAAACTTATTGCTCAACTCTGTCAAGAGCATCAAAGGTGATGGCTCGGTATGGTTAGTTGCCGAAAGTAACTTGAGTCAAAATACCTTGAAACAATCACCTAGTATTGTCGAGCCTGGCACCACCAAGGAACCAGTATATAACAATTTAGCAATTGTCAACACTTACAACGTAGGTGTTGTTGATGATTCTTTGAGATCTGGTCAAGTTAATCGATTGAAGTTACAAAAAGAAGCCAGATTGGCCTCGTTGAAGAATAAAAAATTGGAAAGACAAAGAATTGAAACTGAAAACGGCACCGTCGAGCCAATCAGCGAAGCCCAGTTGGCCGAGGAAGCTCAAGAATTGAATCAGTTGGAAACTGAAGTTGACAGATTGACCTTGGGAACCACCGAAGAGGCTGAACTCAACACCTTATACAATGACAAGAAACTCTTACCCGTTTTAGCCATTGACGGATCCATGAGAAACTATCTTTTGGACTACGGAGTATATGGTAAGCAACAATACCTTGAGAATGTGTGGGAATGTATTGACTGGGACGTTGTGTCCAAGAGATTGCCTGTAAGAACAAAACAATTTATAAATAGTTATTAATGTACATAGAATAATAATGAATGACATCCGTCTGAAGATATGCAAAAATCAATGGTGGTCAGCTTGAGAGTGTAGGACGTGGCTCTGCATACTTATAATTGCAAAAATTTTCATTGAAGAACATCGGAATTTCATCATATTTATACAAATACGGTAAAATATCACTCAACGTTCCTTTGATTTCACAATACTGCTAGGATGAAGAAATGGATTCCGGTATATACCGAACCCTACTGCATGTCTGGTTCTGCTTCATTTACGTAGAATGTTGACTATTATACACATATACACTAATTTTTAATCACCTTCTTTACAATTTTTTCAACCTCGTCCCAGTCATCAGTAGGCACCCGAGTCATTTCAATGTCTCCAAAATACTTTCTGATGGAGGTCAATACATCGTATGAACGCTTGTCGTGTACAAACGAAATAGCAACACCAACTCTACCAAATCTACCAGTTCTTCCGATTCTATGTAAATATGTGGAAGGATCAGGATTACCGTTTTTGTCAACCGGCAAGTCATAGTTGACAACCATAGATACAGAAGCAATATCAATACCTCTGGCCAAAACATTGGTGGTAATCAATACCTTGGACTTACCATCTCTGAAATCGTCTATCAATTGATCTCTTTCGTTTACTTGCAAACCACCATGAAGAATGGAGCAAAGATGACCCTCTGCTCTCATTTTCTTGTATAAAGTGTCTGCAGTGTCCTTTCTTTCCACGAATATAATGGATGAACCGATCGTCAATAAACCGTACAATTCACACAAGACCTCGAATTTATGGTTGACCGAGTCACAATCCATGTAAAGTTGTTTAATAGCATCTACATTGAGTTCTTCTTGCTTCAATTCAAGAGAATTGGCATTCGGAACAAACTTTTCAGCATACCTTCTGACTTCTTCTGGAAAAGTGGCGGAGAACAACACAAGCTGGGCACCATTTGGCAAAGTTCTCTTGACTCTGAGACATTGGTCTCCCAAGCCTTGACTGTCCAACATGTTGTCAGCTTCGTCCAACACGAAGACCTTGACTTTGCTTGTCTGTATTTGTTTTCTTCTGATGAGATCCATAACCAAACCTGGAGTACCTACAAGAATGTGAGCATTGGTACCTTTACCCTTTTCAAGAGCCTCAGGAACAACTAGCTGTGTGGTGACCTTGGTGAATTTACCCATAGTTTGGACCACTTCCAAGGTCTGTCTGGCCAATTCTCTGGTTGGAGCCAAACAGATACATTGGGTATGAGGTAAATTTTCGTCAACACGAGATAACATGGTTAAAGAAAAGGCTGCGGTTTTACCTGTACCGGATTGAGATTGACCGATCATGTTTCTGGCAGGATTGGAGATCAACAACGGCAATGCCTTTTCTTGAATCTTGGAGGGTTTATTGAACTTCATGGAGTAGAGACCTTTAAGGAGCTCTGGAGATAAACCCAATTCCTCAAATGATTTAGCAGAGTAAAGAGGCGAGTTCGGGTCGGCTTGTATATCAGCCAATTTGACCTTGACTTCGTAGGAAGAGGCAATCAAGTTAGTTTCAGGACTTTTTGATTCTTTCTCCAGTTTGGTCTCAGAAGCCAACTCTGCGCCTTTACCACTCTCAGAGTCTTTAATATCCTCAGAAATATTGGTGTCATCCCCATTGACTTTGGAATCCTTGGGGTTGGTAGAGTCCTTGTCATGATGGATGACTTCAGGTTCTTTTGAGACTTCGGAGGACTCAGGCTCTATTTTTTCTTGGACGTGGCTGGTTTTATCGTCCCTCAGAAGAGAGAGAGATGAGAGCAATTCTGCTGCATCAGATTCAACACGCTTTTCGCCCGACATTGGTTTGTTGATTGAATCGTCGAAGAGAACGAATTCATTTGGTTTTGACGATTTTTCGATCACGTGATTTTTTCGATGTAGACGGAGTACAAGAAGTTGCAGAAACGGGTGATGGGGTCGGCAGAACACGACAGCTTTGATGGATGCTGAGTCGCTAAAGGGCATCATGGTGAATTCATTAGTTCATGCAGTATAGATACAAAAAAATGACGTTCGGATAATCATCAAAAAGAAAGCCCGATGCGGGGGTCGAACCCGCAACCTTTTGATGTCTTGACTAAGAGTCAAACGCTCTACCGATTGAGCTAACCAGGCTTTTGTTGAATTCCAATGTATCGGATACTGCCTATAAAACAATGTCGAGGATCGAGGATAATGAGTGGTTCACTACAGCAGGAAACCTGGGGAATGAGTTTCTGGCACGTTAAGAAAGTA
Source organism: Suhomyces vadensis (assembly GCA_030575035.1). Lineage (NCBI taxonomy): Eukaryota > Fungi > Ascomycota > Pichiomycetes > Serinales > Debaryomycetaceae > Suhomyces > Suhomyces vadensis. The sequence continues at coordinate 105,353 of JAJMGK010000017.1, read as the reverse complement.
ACAGTGAGAAATTCACAGTAGGAGTATAGTGCGATTGAAAGTTGTCAGACAAATACGGAATTGTCGATTCTCCCCTGAATCAGCAGTGAAACAAATCAATTAGTCTTAAATGCTCCAAGAGTCATAAGATGCAGACAAAGTTCATCCACAAAATTATACTTCAAAAAGGGCCAATTCTATAAGCTTTAAAATCTGTTCAATTCCGAAGTTCTGATCTTCGATAAATGTTATGTCATCTTTGATGACAAGGAGAAAGCTCTCTTAATAGGTCAATTTTATAGGCCTTAAAGTCTGTTCAATCCGTCTGTACTGTAAGAATAACAACTCTAGCATTTTCTTTCTCGGATTTTTCTTAAAGTGTCTGTTTTCCTCCTCGGCTTTTGTCCGTTATTGAATACTGTTAATATGTCCCATTTCACCAGAACAGGATTTAGCGCATCGTACAAAAACTTGGCGTTCAAAGAAACTACTTTAAAATGACAATTATAATCAAATCACATAATTTAAAATTGGCTGTAAAATGAGTTACTGCATAAATCAACTTGTCATGGATTGAGTCGAGCATTAGTTTTTTGGAGAACAACTTGAATTACCTCCGAACAATCAGTTAATTGTCCAACGATTGTCAGTGTGTTTAGCAATCTTTAGTCGCACCGCTGAAGTCACCGGAGAAATCCAAACATAGTTCTGCGCATAGAACTGCGTAATTGCACTCCGGTCGCTCTGCATCTCCGAGATCTGTTGCCACGGAGTTCAATTCGCAATTAAACTATGAGAGAACACTACTGGAGTAAAAATCCTTTCAAGTTAAACGTCGTCGTATTCGTAAGCTAAATTCTATCTAAAAGAGTCTTTGCACTGGAGCTTTCAGAGTATCCATTTTGATCTTCGTTTTGCAAATACTTAATTTCTCCGTTCTTGACAACTGCAGCATATCTGGCAGTTCTGACACCAAACCCTGCAGATGACAAATCAGCAACGTATTCGTCACCCAATTTCTTGGAGATTTGTGCCAATGGATCGGTGGCAAATACAATGAAATTCTCTTCATCTCTGTATCCTAATGCTTTCCCCCAGGCAGCCAAGACGAATGGGTCATTGGCCGCTAAAACAATAACTCTTGATACACCTTTTGCCTTGAATTCTTTCAAGTGCTTGATGTAGTCAGGAATGTGTTGTTCGGTACATGTTGGGGTGAACGCACCTGGGGTTGCGGTGACTATGACAGTCTTGCCAGCAAATTCTTTTTCAAGCTTTAAACTGATAGGACCGGCACACGCAGTCAATTCATCGTTGGCCTTGGCGTATGGAATGTATTTTGGGTCAATTGAGGTTGGGAAGGTTCCGGACATAGTTATATAATATATATTTATTTAAAAAACTACAAAAAGTTCAATTGCTGCTTATTTTTCACTCCCTTTATACCCGGATTACTCAGTACCGACAGAGATCAGTAAACTTGCTCGGTGAGGAGATGATTAATTTTGAGGGGTATAGCCTGCGACGTGGCGTGGCCAAAGCGCTTAAAATGAGGTAAGCATACTTTCGGGAGTGACCACGAGTACAAACGAACCAATGATGAACGATGTAGCGACTAAATACCGGCAAAGTTATCCCTGGATAAACTTAACCACGCACTCGATGTTGCGCACATTTAAGTCCACTACAGAACCTAATCCGATTTCGAATTGGGCCCCTGGATACATACCACAACCAAATTTACCATACCGCCCACAATGCTGCCAATATACGCACCGCTGATCAACGTGATTGGCCACTGCTGCCATGGTCGGTCCCAGTCCAAAGGAATTGGAAGAACACCTAACCAGGTGCCAATCAATCCCATTAAACTGGAACTTAAAACTTGGTTACTAAAGATCAATCGATATACCTTTTCCACGTAGAATATGTTGGTGAATGCATCAAAGTCGATCTTAAAGATCACGAGTAATGGATTAAATACGATGACTGAGAGATGAAGTGATAAAAGGTATGTTTCTACCATACTTTCCGACAATGGTGCCCCAAAAATCAATAATATCACCCACACAGGTAAACTGAGAATGGAGGATATAAATATGGATCCTCCCACCAAGAGTGGCACATTGTCCAGTTTTCTGGTAAGATTATTTAGGAGAATCACATTGTAGATGGCCTGGATCGGGATCAACGTAAAGAACCCCTTGAGTAAGGTACCGTAGATATCACTGGTAAGCCCAAACTTGTACATCGCGTACAACACGAGCCCATAGTGGTACGGGATCGAAAGCCATGGTTTTTTCAACGTAGGAACTCTTGATTTTTGCTTGGTTTCGGTCTTTACATGCTCCTCAGTCGTCTCCGGAGTGTTGTGTTTGGACTCGCTTTGAAACGAGACAGTTTTGGCCCCTGTTCTCTTTGGCATCTTGGACACCCGTCAAACTCGTGTTGTTGAGTCGTGGTCGCTAAATACCGAATGGCCCTGTCACGTGCACCACTTAAGAACCACTACTCAAGGGCTTCTCTCTACATTGGGGTTAATTCTAATTGTAATTCTATCTATATTACATGTTTCTTAAGACGTTTTCAAATTCGAGAATGTCCTTCCAGATTTCTGAGTAGTCACCTTTGGAGCTGACTTTGCCGGCCAAATGTCTTTTCCGGTCTTCATTCAACTTGCCCCAGCTCTTGATCACATCGTAGTCCAAGATGGGCTTGTTGTTGATGTCATTGACAGTCAAGTTCAAGCCCCCGAACCGGTTTAAACGAGGGTTCAAACCACAGTAGTGGTATTCTTTGTCAGTCAATTGCTGCTGTATAATGTACATTCTTCTGTAGGTGGCTTCATTGACCGGAAATATGTTGACAAACGAGCCATCGATGGTGGAACCAATGGTCTGGAAATCCCCCGTTAGTTTGATGTTTTTCCGTTGTTTCTCGTAGTCGTAGCTTTCTTCTACTTTAGGTAAAGTTTTCATGCACGAAATAGAGGAATTGACCGAGATGGACGCCTTGTTAATTAATCTCTGGCCATTCAAACTCGAAGGATCTTCTGGATCATATTGTACCAAATGCAACACATTATTGTTGTCAGCTATCACAAGATAGATATCATCGTCCTTCACAATGAAATCTGCACAGTTCACGTCTATCGACTGCAAATCTTTACCCAACATGATCATCCTAAACGGCTCAGCATCAAACCCAACTAACCACACACTCTTAAGCGAGTCTCCCAACACCAATAAGTTGCCGAAACTCTTACTTTCGGTGACATACACAGATGTGTCCAAAAATGCAACCGGTACCACACCGTCATCTTGTAAGTCTCTGACAATCACCTTTTGACCTTGTGCCACTAAGAATCGGCCACTGAGCTCACAGATAGACGTCACCGCACCCCTGGTGTCCTCCTTGAACACTTCTTTGAACTTATGGTTGGTTTCAGGGTGCCCTGGCTCAGGAATAATATCGATGATTTCCAAGATCAAAAATGATCCGTTTGAACTCAAATCTTCCATACGATACTTTCCAATACCAATCACAATGTATTCCTTCTTGTTTTTGAATTTTTTGACTGATGAACCAACATCTAAAGCCATGGATTTGATAGTCATACCAAGCTCGTTGTCCTTGAGATCCACCGAATCAATCACACTCCAGCTAATTGGGGATATTAATTTGATTGACCCTTGGTAAGATGTAGCCCCGGGTTTTTCTTTGTCAATGCCGACAATTGGATTGCCTTCCTCATCAAGACAGTCGTACGGAATGTCTCTAAATGTCGACACAACGTAGGTATGGGAAGTCTCATGGTAGGTGATCGACTTGACCAGCTCACCTATTTTAATATGCTTTATGGGCCAGGTGTTTTCATAATTGAAATCAACAGCAATGGAACCGATTCTGGCATTTTTATCATTGTCAAGAAAGATCAATCCGTTGGGAACCTTGGAATCTACGTATGGTGCTGCCGAAACGATCGCCATCTTGGTGAACTTGAAGATTCGAGGAATAGAATGACTGGTTTTTATTATAACGTAGGGGGTGACTCCTGTAACAAAGATGGCGGTATAGCCATTTAGGTTCGGAAAATAAACCAATCTTCTTTCAATAATAGTACCGATTGGATAAGCGTTGTCTGGAGCACCAGTGATGCTCAAGTCCTTTTCCTTGACAAACTGATAGTTCTCCCCGTCATCAAACAACCTATATAACAATATTTCTCCTCCAATGGTCAAAATGGTCAAGTACTCCTCCGAGCTATGTTCATCACCCAATTGATTAAGGATAACCTGCTTAATAAAAGGATCAGGGTATGTTGAGCTTGGTTCGAAGAATCCAAGAGTAAGATGGTCAGTGAACTTCTCAACATCGTTAAGTTGGTAACATCTTTGATTATGAAAACGGTTAAATGCCACGATACGATTATCACCAGTGACAAGTATAAATGTCTTGGAAGGGGCCGGTGGGGCTGAAGTGCTTGGTTGCGGGACCGAATCCAACGCGGGCTTGGAAATGGACCCGTACCGTCTCTTCGTACCTCTGTTAATTATTAAATTCACATCTTTCAGAACCTTGGATAATAAACAGCTGTTGGTGATGTAACCTGAAGTAATGATAGTATCGTTCAAAATCTTGGGGATTTCCAACTTGGTAAAACTTTCATTGTAGGTATTTATCAAAAAGATCATCACCTCACCACTTGACAAAAACAACATCAAGAACTCGTCCTTCAAAGTACTATTGATGATTTCATCGTCATTGATCTCAGAACTTAAGGATAATGTAGATTTGAAAGAATTGTTATAAAGTTGGATCTTCTTAGGGGTGATTTGTAATATGTACTTACCATTGTTCATTTCATGCATGGAAATGGTCAATTCATCATTGATAAAATCTTTCGAGCTAAGTCTAGAAAACGATTTATCCAACTGGAAAATCTCCGATTTCGAATTTACATCATCAGACGTAATAAGAAACTTCTTGTTGATGGTCCACATTCGATTGATTTGGGAGAAACTAAGTGACGAATTAACCACTGGTTGGATACTGGGTGCGATAATGTTTAATTTGCCATGGTCATGAGTTCCTCCATTGGATATGATTGAGACTTCTTCAAAGTTGGGGTTCAAAAGGTTGGATTTATACTTTTCGGTGCTATAATATCCAAGGGTGAAGTTAGATATCGGACCATTATTTATAAGTTCATCATGAAACACGTATTCTATTGGAGAATCCTTAATTAGAGCCTTTTTCGTTTCTCCACCTTCGGCCCCGTCATCTTCTTCCTCATTATATAAGTCTTCATCATCGTCGATTTCTTCTTGATCATTATTCTGTTGGTCATCGATTTCTGGCTTGTTGTCCTGCTGATACATCAATTGGAATAATGGACTATTTGCATTGGAGCTTCCCACAAAGACTAGGTTGTTATCAAGGGTACATAAATCAGTAACGTAGCCCACGCTAACACCGTCATAAAGTGACTTTTCAATGGGTTCGATAGACAAACTCTTGATGGATTTCCCATTAACTTCGAAATTGACATACAAGAACTGTCCACCTTCAAGAACTAACAAAAGACGATGATCATTGGGGATCTGGAGTACCGTGCTACCTTCTAACTTCAAGTTGAGGCCAGTCTGATCGAGGTAATTCTTGGATGAGGTGGTGATGGAAGACGTAAATTGGTTGACAGCGATTCTTCTTACAATTCCTCCATTATCGATGTGAATTAACTCATTGCACCCCACCAACAAGCATCCATTCAAAGGAGCTTGTAATGGCACTATCCTGTCGATATCGTAGGGCAAATTTTCAACTTTCAACACCGATACGGTAGATTTGGAGAGAAGGTCCAATGTAAGAACCATAAACTGAATGTTATCTTTGACTTTGGGCAATATTCCAGCCCATGTGTGGGTCTTCTGCGACAACACGGCCAAAGTTGGTTCTCTGTAGTTGTGGAGAAATTGGAGATCCACGATGTTTCCAAACGAAGGGTCAAGAGTCTGGGCATCGATCAAGAAACTGGAATCAAAGAGTTGTTCAGGAACCTTGGCCACCGTACGAGATTCTTCGATGCCTTTGGCCGGCTTGGATGAATTTTCATCGATCTCAACATCGATATCATCGTCTTCATCTTCGTCTTCATCAATGACTTCGAATGGTAAAAAGATCAACAAGTTTTTATAACGAACACAACTGCAAGAGTTATAAGTGGGCTCTAACAACAACTGAGTACGGGATAGCTTTTCATAGGTGGAATTTTGAATCAAGTTTTCGTAGAAATGCAATGATACCGTGGAAATTGTATGGTTGAAGTGGTCCCACTTAATGATGGAGAATTTGGCATACTTTGTGGCTACCATTAGATAGTCCAACTGGGGATTTTCGATGGTCCTAATCGGCTTCAAGTCGGTTACAAGACCGTGGAGTTTGAACTGTTCTACCAATTTTAACCGATACTGAGGCTTGCCTGGTTTGGATTGTTTCAACGTTATGACTTCAAAGATTTGGAGTAATGTGGCCTTAGCTACCACCAAATGCTTGGACGTTGGCGATATAAAATTACATCCAATACAATTTCCGACCCTGGTAGGCTCAATGAACTCATGATATGCGTCCATTTTCTCGATACTAGCCCTGGAATTGGTACAGGCAGTTTGATGTCTTTGACTAGTGTTGGGTGGTAGAATTTGGTAAACCGCAATTTTTTCAGATGCAGGTTAAGAGAGGTTTTTTGCCAGCTTGGGAAACTGGCGGGGAGAAACACTTGAGAGTGAGGGAGAGACGGCTCGAGAGCAGTTGGCTAACATTTGGTCCAACGGAGCCCAAACGTATAGCTGATAAACTGAGACGATTTTTGACACCATGTTTGGTAGACTAGATGTAGGTTGGTAGCAGAGATCATGCCGGAAGGAGATTTACATGGACTTTAAGTGTATTCGAACCAATACCCTCGTCGTTCAGAGTAAATTTGATTTGCGATTACCATCGGAGTCCGGAAAACCTTTGCAGTTGTGGATTTTGCAAAATTTTTATTTATTTGGCGGTACATCCACAATGATGGTTTCAAACAGTAGTATGTTTGATTGTGAGTATTATTAGTACGGACAGTTCGACGATTGGGCCTAAACTAGGAAAGTTATTTTCGGTTTAATGTTCGTATTAGAGACTCGTTTTGCTACAGTGTTGGGTAACTTATTGATAACGATTTAATTAATGGCTAGTATACATAGAAGATCATAAACATACAGGGGATTGTCCCCCATAACAAGCACCGCTTGTCTATATTAACATCAATAATAAAGACGCAGCTAATGCAAATATACCGGTGGTCAATGTGGTTGCACCGGCGTTATGGTATGTAGAAATGACAGGTACCGGACTTGGGGCAGATGAAGTCTGATGGACGAGGGTAGATGCTGGGGCTTCGGTTTGAATGTTGTCGGTTATGACATTAATGGTGCTTACGGAGTCCGAATCTGGTGTCGCGGTGGTCTTTTGTGTAGTAGTAGGATGGGTGGATGGAGCGGGGGAGGTTGTAGAGGATTCTTCTTCTTCGGCAGTTATCGGACAGTAAGTGGTATAAATGGTATTATGATCGGTGATGGTGGTCAAACCGGTTGTGGCAGTGACTGGAGTACACTTGTTGTCAGAACACGAAGTGATTGTGATCACAGTTTGTTGTACTTGAGTCGAAGTTTCAAGTACTTCTGAAGTAGGATATGGAGGCTGCTTTGAAGTTTCAACGGCTTCAATGGAAGAAGCTGTGGTGGCAGCGGGCTTTTCAGGGGTTTCTGAAGATAACGGGCAGTATGTGGTGTAGGAAGTATTTTCTTCGGTAACGGTGGTGAGCCCAGTGGTAACCACAGATGTAGCACACTTGTTGGCAGAACAAGAAGTAATGGTGACAACAGTGGTAGCCACCTCGGTAGCAGTGAGGTCCTTGGTGACGTAACCAGAAACCACGTCAGATGTAGGATCCACTGCAGGTGAAGGAACTGGTGCTCCAGTAGTTGAAGATGAAGGAACCGACGGAGATGGACTGGCAGAAGCGGAAGAGCTTGGTCCAACTGGAGCAGGTGAAGGTACAGTCTCAACTGCATCTTGGTCTGCAGTACCAGAAGATACTGGTACCCCTGTTGTTATCACTGTCAAGATACCATCAACAGTCGTGGTGAATGTAGTCTTACTTTCAACCTGGGTTGTGACAAAACAAGAGCCTCCACTGCAGACAGTGGTAGTGACGTCTACTTCATCGTCATCGGTAGCAGTAGCAATATCGTATATAGTCAGTCTTTGATTTGTAGAGCTCGAGGGGTTTGGAGAAGATGAGGTAACATCTACAGCCGGTGGTGCCAATCTAGTTGGAGTAGTAGTATTTGAGTACACGAATGACGAAGGTACCAATTGTATTTGGGATGATGGATCGAGGGAGGAGGCTGAAGAGAGTGGAGCAGATGATGGGTCCACTGAAGTAGGCACGATCGACGCTGGATCGGCCGAGGAAACTGCGAGTGCAGCGGAAGATAAGGCTAGTAATGATATTAATCCTTGCATGTCAAACGAGAGTGGTTAGTTAGGTATTTTGGATCCATTCAAAAGTACCTTGAACTCTGAGGGATCCAATCGACTTATATATCAAGCCTCAATCAGAGGGTCTTAGTCAAAGAAGCCTCGAAAGAGAATGGTATTGTTGGCGGCAATCTTGGACACGACATGCGCTGGTACGTTGGTACAGTTCGGGCAAAAACCAGCTATTCCATGTTGCTGATGTATTTCCTACTTTGTTGTGTCGTCAGCCCCACCGTTGCCTGATCTATCGACCAAGACTCCTATTGCCTACAGATGCTGGCGTAGGCTGCAAATTAGGCGAGTGCTGCTGGCAAGGTCGCCCAAAAAGGAAATCGCAGTTTGTATGCACGATTTTGCAGGTTGAGTCCGATTGAGGATTTTTATCTTTTCCATCACCAAACGGGACTAGTAGCCAGTATACTTTGGTGTCGAGAGGGTTCGAAGTATAAGGTTAGAGTACAATGAGTCAGATGTATCGGTATTTTGTCTTGTTCTTGACGTATTTTGTATTGTTGGAAGCAAAACCGAGAGCATTCGATGATCATCTCCACTACATTGATGACTCCAACATACAACAGCGTCTTGAGCAAGCAGAGTTTTCACTATTGTATTTTAGTTCGGATACGTGTCGATTCTGCGAGGCGTTCAACCCCACGTTTGAATACGTGAGTATACTCTACAACAACCTAACGGGCCCACCGTACAAGCAGTTCCAGGTATTGAAAACCGATGGTAAACGAAACGAACGGCTTAGTCAGCTTTTTCTGGTCAACCAGTTCCCATCACTCTTTATGCTAGATTATGGCACCAAAGAAATCATTTCCTACGACTACCGTCAACGCGATATAGACAGTGTGATGGCGTTTATAGCCGAGCATGTCCCCCTGGTGTCGCCGAACTTTGCCAACTATAAATCCGAATTGACCCTTGTAGATGGGGATTTGATGAATACGCTAAACAAGAGAAATAAAGATTACGTGGTGGTGTTCGTTGCTTCATATTCACCAGAATGGACCAATTATAAGTTCCCCAACCACTTTTACCAGACAATAGCATCTAGTGACGAATACAAAGATGTGAGCTTTGTTCTTGTAGATGTAAATGAAGCAGCAGCAAACGAAGTGATTGCCCAGTACCAGGTTAGCAATTTCCCCTCGATGGTTTATTTTCCCAAGCAACAGCAACTGTTCAAGACTTTAAGAACCAATTCTCAAAACCACCTTACTAATGATAAGTTGAATGAGCATGATATTCGTGAATTTCTTGAAAATATCCATAACCATGACGCAGACCAATGGGGGATTTGGCACCAGGACGTGGAACTGTTAAACCAGTTTTTGAAGGATGATCTCGCACTGGGAAGCTACAAACCTGTCAAGGGCGTGGGGTTCAACTTTGGAATAGTTGAGCATACCTATGAGGACGACGAGGATGAGGATTACCGCAAGTTATTAGAGCATATAGAGTTGTAAATAGACATGAGAAAGTTGGGAAATAATTTGCACCCAAATGCGGGTCCGCGGGCTGGCCAATCGCGACAGTGTACGACGTAAGCCAGTGTACGACGTAAGCCAGTGTACGACGTAAGCCAGTGTACGACGTAAGCCAGTTTACGAAATAGCTGTAACGCATATACATGGATTAGTGGTTAGTATGTTTTCAGAACTTAAGTGATCAGCCTATATTTTGCTAATTATAGTCTGGGGCCATCCGTGATGGTAGTTTGAGCAAACCGCGGTTTGAAGCCTCGGCTGCGAAAGGGCCAGAGGGCTGGCTGGTCCACGGGAATCGTTTAGAAACCGGCCCCAATAATACTGACACCCTTACAACAGCCAGGACAACACCCTACGTCAACATACTACGTCGACACACTGCATGTACTAGAAATCTATCGCCCCCCACAATCGGCTCCCGTCTGACCCCAGTTTCCATTTTGTATGGCCGTTATCAGTCAACTCCACAGCAAATACTTCCACACTAGAAAGCAACAAACCTCGACATCTCAATTGCAGCAATTAAGCAAAAAAACACCATACCATGCTCTTCTAAGCCCTTCAACCATACGAACCTATTGTTTCCCATCTCCAGTATACTGCCACAGCGCAGTTCCAAGTGGCACGTGACCGGCTCAGAGTCGACGTGTTTAGATCTCAACCCTGGCATTTGACAGCTTACCATCAGCACAACGTCCGACCACCACAGGCAATGAATATATTTAGTGTAGCTGGGGATCTTTCCCACTTAGCCAGTGTATTCATCTTATTGTACGCCATTGAATCCAACAAGTCCATCACGGGGATCTCATTGAAGACCCAAACATTATACGTGGTGGTGTTTGTCACCAGATACTTGAATTTGTTCACCAAGTACTATTCATTTTACAACTCGGTATTGAAGATATTTTTCATTGGATCGTCCGTTTACACCGTATACTTGATGGTGGCCAAGTATCAAAGATCAATCAAGGCTGACATCGACACTTTCCCCGTCAAGTATTTGATTGCTGGTTCGGCCGTTTTGTCATTGATCTTTACCCACAAGTATTCTTTTATGGAAGTTGTGTGGTCTTTTTCGTTGTGGTTGGAAGTGGTTGCTATAATTCCTCAATTGTTCATTTTGCAAAGAACAGGAGAAGCTGAAAACATCACCACTCATTATATATTTGCATTGGGTTTATATAGAGCTTTATACATTCCAAACTGGATATGGAGATACTTTGTCGAAGGCCACTTTGACTACATATCGGTTTTGGCAGGTATTGCTCAAACTGTGGTTTACTCAGACTTTTTCTACATTTATTACACCAAAGTGATGAAGGGTAAAAAGTTCGAGTTGCCAGTCTAAAATAGTGTATTTATTCGAATATCAACCAAATGTGTACTTCATTGACCTGTAGTATCTTGCTAAGGGACTTGTTCTCTATTCTACAACATGTTCGTTATACTTGTATTATTTGTGTATTTTACGCTTAATCTCTTTTCAATGGATAGTATTCCGTCCTGACACCTTCCTTGGTGACAATTAGAATTTCCAAACCATCACCAACTTGGATGTGTCTTTCTGTGGCGGAGGAAAATGCATCTTTAACCAATTCTAATACTTCTGGCAAAGATAAGTATCTCAATTCTTTCTTTTGCTTACCGTCAGTTCCTGGTTGATATTGGTTCTTGAAGTTGACTTGGTTGTCCAAGAAAGGCATGATTAAACTTGCAGCAGCTCCTCCTGCTCTACACTGCTCTCTTTCGTAGGATCCAACCGGGTCGTATGAGTAGACGGCACCTTTACCTTCATCATCCAAACCGGCAATTAACGTGCTTACGTAGTATGGAAAGAACCTTTTTCCATATAACAAGTGTTGAATGTATCTTGCGGCACTTTGGATGCTGAGTTTCTTTCCTCCATGGTCAAACTTGTACCATTTCAATTGATTCTTGAATCTATCTATAAGAGCAGCACCATCAGCAGCAAATCCGTTAGCAGTCATGACTATATCATCTCCTACGTTGAATACCTTAGGTTCATATCTGGAATTGATCGAATATCCAACCACTTGTCTGGTATCTCCTGCCAACACGGCAAAGTCCTCACCAGCAATACCCAATACAGTACCACCATTATCGGAGTATGGATTAAATCTATGTTCAATTGGGACCGAATGTACTTCGGCAGAGTATTCTGAGGCAACGGTGCTGTTCATTTCGTTACTATATGCTGTTCTTGAAGCTGTCTAGCTGCTGCTATCATGGTGGCCATATCGCCACTGAGCTTTTGGAGGTGGAGCGGGTGCGCGCACGACCAGGCACCCAGCCTGCACACAGAGCAAACAGTTCTACGGACGGATACTGGAGGGGTCTATATTATCTATTTACAGGCAAGAAGGGAACTATTGGGACTTTTGCTGGATACGGGTGATGTATGCCTTGGAGATCACGTTCCATGATCTCATGTACTTTTCCAAGCACTGCGTGGTGCAGTGATCTTCTTGTCCGGTCAAGGTGCCAGATGGTTGTGCGATACATTTTTGGAAACAGTTTTCAGTGATTTTGTTGACTAGTTCCGTGGCGTTGGCGATGGCCAATTCTTGGCTGATTTGGTCTTGTATTTCTTGCTTGACTTGTTGTGATCTGGTAGCAGTAGTGCCGCTGGCAGCAGGGCCTGTGGATGAACCTCCGAATAATGCCATCTCGGTGTCGTAAGAATTGGTTGAACCAACTACGTGAAATTTTTGAAAGTTGGATTTTTTTTCTGTACTGCCGTTCGCGCCGCGCACGTGCCGAAACACCACTTCCGAGGGCCCCCGGTCCGGCTACGATAAGACTGCGAATTATAAATAGCGTGGCTAAAGGCGCCTGTTGCTCCCGTGGTTATTTAGCAAGCAATTGGGTTTATTGATTAAGTTTACTGCGCTATCTTGATCTCAGATGAGTTCTACAACTTCTGAAATCAGTAGACGGAATGAAGAAGCTCATTTATTTGTGCTTGTCCACGGACTTTGGGGTGGTCCCAACCATATGAAGGCCATTGAAACCAATGTAATCCAACTTGTCGAGGAGAAATCAAGCGAGAAAATCGTCACGTTGAAGCCATCCAGTTTTAGATTTTGGAAGACATACGATGGATTGAAGCTTAATTCGAAAAAGGTCATCACCGAAATCTTTTATGAGATCGAAGCGTTGAAGAACAATGGAACTAAAGTCACCAAGATTAGTATTGTTGGTTATTCGCTAGGCGGATTGATCTCACGGTACATAATTGGATTGTTGAACGAAATCAATTTCTTTGAGTCGGTCAAACCTATTTTCTTCACCACTTTTGCCACGCCTCACGTTGGCATTGAATTCTTCAACAACAGTGTGTTTGATTCCACGAGAAATAGCGTGGGAGGCTATTTGTTTGGCAAGTCGGGCCGTGAGTTGTTCTTGGGAGATTCTCAGCTCGCATTGAGGGAAATGGCCGATCCGACTAAGACGTTCTACCAGGGCTTGGCCAAGTTTGAGAAACACATTTTACTCGCAAACGTTAAAAATGACCGTTCAGTATCGTTTTTCACTTCTTACATCACTGAATATTCACCGTTTGACAAATGGGAGTCTGTGAAGATAAAGTATTTACCGGACTTACCGTTGGCAACGGTGGGCAAAGTCCAGGTCAAACCCAACTATGTGGATCTAACCACATCGGATTATCTATCCGAGGAAGAAATACACACGTTCAAGGGAAATATCCAGGAAGCAACGTCGTACTTTCGCACAAACCCATTCCTTCGTGTTTTTGTTATTATTGGAATTGCATTGTTCTTTCTTCCTATTTGGATTCCATTGGTTCTCAGCACCAGTATATTTGTGTCTGTCTATAGTCATTTGAAGATCCACCTAATCACGGTTCCCAATGTTGAATCACACTGGAAACGACTTCAGGTCTCAATATATAAGGGAGAAGAGCCGGTCGATGCCAGAGATCTTGAAGAGGGCCGGAACCAGCGAGACCAAAGAAGACATTTGGAGACCCACGAATCGTTCAAGGGCGACACTTCCCACATCGCCAAAAATGCCATTGATAACTTCATGTACGTCAATGATAGGATCCGGGGACGGTCCCAACCAGATGATGACAAGGACGACGAGCAAGCCGAGGAGCATTCTTCAATGCTTGGAAAAATAGACAATGTTGTAATTGATGTTACGGCCAATGATTTACAGATCAAATCATACCAGAAGATATTGAAGATCAAGCAGTATGAAAGACTTCCGTTGTTTCAGGATGACATCAAATTGAAAGTAAATGTAGACAAGAAGTTTATTATTGATAATTTGAATCAACTTGACTGGATCAAAATCCCGGTTTATTTGGACTGCTGGAATGCACACGATGCTATTGTTAGCCGTAGAGGCAAAAATAATGCCAAGGGTACCGCAGTGATTGGGTTGTGGTGTTCGATCTTACGGAACCATTTAGAGGAGACTAGTTTAGAATAGAGTAGAGTTATATAGTTGATTGATATGTGATACAATTAAGACATCAATTACAAGCGAGCTACCAAAAGAACATTGAAAGAAGGGAGATTTGGAGGATTCATTTATTAAAACCATATTACAGCTAGAAGCAGTTAGAACCACGGCCAATTAACATCGTCACCCCGCACAGACTAGTACTGCAAGGAAGCCTCGTTAGATTGAAATCGCTAGAGAGAACATCCACGACATTGAAAACCATCCACTTCCAATGTCGTGCAAGTAAAATGCTGTATACCCGAAACCAATGGATCACCGACTCAAAAGAACTATAGAGATGTAGAAGAGATGAAGCAGCAACCTGTCTCAGCACGCAGTCTATTGCCTCACTCGGCTGGAATTTCGCAGCCTCGCTAGAGATCCGCTGCTGACTCGCACCAGACTAGCAGGATACCTCAAACATCGTAATGGTACTTGGATCCAAAGTGCCAAGACGTACCCGTAGTAGTCGGCTTTAATAGAGTGGTTCTTGGAAGCTTTAGTTACGTCTTTTTATCTAAGCAAAGGCGTCGACATTTTTCCTCGTTTTCGGTTAGGGAAGGAACCCGCCCCAGCTCCTTCGACCCGCACGAATTTCAGCAACTATTTTGCGAGGCTGGTGAGAACAGTAGCAACAACTTGATGCATTACTACAACACTCGTTTTCCAATAGAATTGATACAAACAAACCTCACCAGTTGATATTGAGATCCAAATTATACACCTAGAACAACACACGGCTGCAATTTTCCAATAGATCCATGTTTAGATTGAACCTTCTTGGTTCCACCGCC
This sequence comes from Suhomyces vadensis, assembly GCA_030575035.1. Classification (NCBI taxonomy): domain Eukaryota; kingdom Fungi; phylum Ascomycota; class Pichiomycetes; order Serinales; family Debaryomycetaceae; genus Suhomyces; species Suhomyces vadensis. The sequence continues at coordinate 90,007 of JAJMGK010000017.1, read as the reverse complement.
CGTATCTCGGCAGCCAGGCTTTCAACCAGTGTCAACATAGCGTCCAGAAGGTTTGCATCGACTGGGGGCTTCAGGTCTGCATCTGGCATCAAATCGACACCCACATCCAAACTTTGGGGCTTCAGTGTTGCCTTTGGTATAGGTGCTACGACGACTCTTGGCTACTACTCGTACCAGAACCCAGTCATTCATAACGATGTCCATGCCATTGACACCTCCGTTCACGAACTAACCCCGGTTAAGGACTCCGAAACTTTTGAGAGTGGCCTTTTTCTTGCTTCTCAACAGGAAGAAAGAGACCAATTTGACGATTACCGTCACCAAAGACTCAAAAAGGGCAACTACTTATTCCGGGTGTTCTACTACATCAAGTTCCACGTGGAAGATTACTTGATAGATCCATTGATCACCATGGCCCGGCTTTTTGAACTTTCGTTCATGTTTATTCCAGTTTTGTTGGCCTCGCCAATCTGTTGGTTTGGCAGGAAGCAGCACAAATCAGGCGAAACTTCCCGTGCTGGGGCTTCTCTTTGGTTCAGATACTTGAGATGGACAGCAGAGCTTGCAGGAGCATCTTTTATCAAATTGGGCCAATGGGCTGCCTCAAGAACCGATATTTTCCCCAAAGAAATGTGTGAAGAGTTGGGCAGATTACATTCCAATGCAAAGGCCCATTCTCTCAAGGATACCAAGAAAATCATCAGCGAAAGTTTTGGAGATTTACCATTTGAAGAGATCTTTGATGAGTTCAACGAAAAGCCATTGGGTGTGGGTGCAATTGCCCAGGTCTACATTGCGAAACTTTCCAATAATGCCATTGAACAGGTCAAAAACGACGAGAAGAGACTAGAACAACTGCAGCAGCAGCAGAAGAAACTTCCGAAGTCGCAGCAGTTCTTGGACAACATCTTGGTCACCGAACACGGTGACACTCTCACCAATAACCAGTACGTTGCCATCAAAGTGTTGCATCCTCGAGTGGAGTTGAAGATCAACCGAGACCTCAAGATTATGAGACATTTCGCCAACTTTATAAACATTATTCCTACGATGGAATGGCTCAGTTTGCCTGACGAAGTAGAGCAGTTTTCCATTCTTATGAGATTACAATTGGATCTAAGAATCGAGGGTCTCAACTTGGCTAAGTTCCGGGATAATTTCAAGAATAGACTCGACATCCACTTCCCCAAACCGTACTTGAACTTCACTACTCGTAACGTGTTGGTGGAAGAATGTCTTCATGCTATTCCCATGAGTAAACTTCTTTCACTTAAGGATAACTTTGGTAAGAACTTGTCAAAGGAAGTCAGTGACAAGGGATTAGATGCCTTTCTTAAAATGTTGATTCTTGACAATTTTGTTCATGCCGATTTGCATCCTGGTAACCTCATGGTTAGATTCTACAAGAACGAGTTGTTTCCTCACGAAAAAGAGTATAAGATTGTCAAATCCAGCAACGAGCAAGAAACCAACAAAATTACCAACGAGTTGCTCAAGCTTGGCGACGACAACGATGCGTGGTGTTCCCGACTCGAGTCATTGTACCAGGAAGGGTATCATGCTGAGATATGTTTCCTTGACGTAGGACTAATCACGGAACTTAACCATGAAGATCGGGTGAACTTTATCGATTTGTTCAAATCATTGAGTGAGTTTGATGGTTACAAGGCCGGGGAGTTGATGATAGAAAGATCGCGGACGCCCGAAACGGCCATAAATAAAGAGATCTTTGCATTGAAAGTAGAAAAGTTGGTGGACAGAATGAAACAGCGGACATTTGCACTAGGCAACATTAGTATAGGAGATTTATTGGACCAAGTGTTGGGTATGGTAAGAACCCATCACGTTCGTATGGAAGGAGATTTCATTACGGTTATCGTGGCAATATTATTGTTGGAAGGAATTGGAAGAAGACTCGATCCTGACTTGGATCTATTTGCAAGGTTTGTATACGCCATTTTGTTTGGGTTCCCCACTGAAAACGAGTTGAATGTATTTTTCACCTAGAACATTTACATTTAGCCTATGAAAGAATAATACTAACTCAACCAGTTCCTTACCAGTATTGAGAAAGTTGGGGGCTCTGAAAGAGGGAAGAGAGATTCTTAAGAACGAAAATTCGCTTAGTATGATGAAGGTGTGGTTGGCCCTTGAAGTCCGTCAATTCATCAATGCTTCCATACAAGACGTAAGTAATTTTGTTTACAATCACCAGTGCGAGAACATTACTAACATACAGATCCATGCGTTGGTCAAGGCCGACATGTTAAGCCCAAACATTTAACGAGGTGTAATCATCAGAGGCGCAAGTAGCCAGTGTTAGTCGGCAATGCGAACCAACGACTGAGGTTCCGTAAACGTCCACAGTCCGAGAATCAACCTTGGCACTGACGACAGGCTTCGGGTGGAGTTGCGTCGTTTCCTGTCTGTAGCAACGGTTTTCCGGCAGCGACGGAAAGCTGCCAGAAAACCAATTGACACTGTTTGTGCGACAGCGAGTCAGCCGCAAATTAAGTTCGGTATGTTTTGACAATATAACGAGCATTCTCGTCGCATTCTCACATGTCACAAGGACATGTATTGTAGTGTCTAGGACGGTGCCTATCTTGTAGCCTTGTTCTGTTCCGCCCCTCAGGCTCCGAACCTCTGTGATGGCACCGATGCCAGCTGTGTACAGGACCGCACCATTTAGCGAGTCGCCTCGCTATCCCAATTGGCGACGTACTGCCAAAACTAGCTTGCTGTTAGGCACAAGAATAGAGACATAGCTGGCGTCAGATACAGATTAATCTGGCATATAACTTTATTTGATTATCCTATGATTTTTAAGTGGAACGTTTAAATCTTATTTACAATAGTCCGGCTGTGGAAAACTACACATTATTAATAGCATGACTGGTCCAGATACCAGTCCTCCTTCTGTACCAGAAGCAAATCAACTAGGCAACACGCTATTTAGTTCAGACTCATCCCAACATCCCCGTCCCGTCAATTCCAACGTTCTGGATCCAACTGCCCAAGAGCATTCTTCCCAATATAGTCCAAAAGACAATGCAGACTTTTTACTCCAAAACAAATTGGGCTGGCAACATGGAGTCGAGATTCCCTACACCATGTTCAAGTACCATAAAATCAGCAATAACAGTACCAAGAAGAAAGGTGATAACGATGGCAAACAACAATATTCGCCTCAGATAGTCATCGAACCGGTCAAACTCCCAACCTCTGAATCCAGCCTTGACTCTTCAAACCAGGATGACATACCACTGCCGTTTGACAAAAATAGAGAGATAGACCCCAATGTGACTCGGGGAGACACCACTTCCAGCATATTTGCCGGTCATTTCAACATTCCCAACATATCGTTGAATGTTCCTCACTATACCCATAAACCCAGTTCAGATACCAAGATCAGCCCCGAATCCACCCCCAACTTGTGCTATCAAAACCATTTTGATATGAGTGACCTAACGTTCTATTTCGGTGGTTTGGCCGTGTCCAAAGATTGTTCTTTGAAGCACCACAACATCCCGTCCAATGTCCCGTTGGACAAAATATCGGTCTATTTTCCGTGTCATTTCCCACCCTATGTAAGTAAGGAGATCTTGACCAATCCGTTCATGCACCAGAACGAGAACTTCTACATGTTCAATTCGATAAGAGGTTCGTTAACACAATTAGATACGTTCAAATCCCAAGACTTTCCCGGTCATATCAACAGTCTTATCAGCACAAAGATATCCAATACCCATATCTTCTTTTACGGGGGGTTTCTGATCCAAGATGTATCGGTAGAATATAAACCTAATGTCGATAGGTGGATCATTACCAAGCAATTGATTTTGAACAGGGATGCATTCGTATTCGACACCATTACGTACCGGTTCACCAAAATAGCATTGAAATCCAAGGATAATTGTGTTCACCACGGAAGACTAGGGTCGGCTATAATATCTAGTGTCTACGAAAAACCCGATGGCCGTGATTCTATTGCTAGAGCCCCGCTGCCCACCGTCTTTAGTGACACTCCCACGAGTCCCGATTACGGCCCCATGCACAAGAACTTGACTCCAGTAGATAATTATAAGCTACCTGATTCCAATATCAATCATGCTTCGATTTCTTCCGTCACCACCAAGCATAGTTCTGCCTTGAACAGTACTACCGAGCTTAAACTTGCCAGTAGGGTGCTGTCCAGCGCCTCGTTGCATTCAAAATCCGCACCCGCTGCTTCTAAAATCAGCTCTTCGACTAATTTGGCCAAACATAAGGCTCCGGTAGCGACAATAGCCAGTGAGTCGGGCGGCGATGATCCCATCAAGGGGTCCAAAATAAGCAACGTATTGTCAAAATCATCCCGGTTGTTCCATAGAAATCACCAAAGACAGGTCAGCAACGGAACTCCCAAGTCTCCCCAAGCTATGCAACCAACCTCGATGAAGAACACCTACTCCAAGCAGGTCAGGCAACACCGTTCCAACTCTCAGCACAGTTCTAGTGAAAGCAGACCGGTATCACCCATCCAGCTTTCGATACTACAAAAGACAAAACCCGACACAACCAAGCAAGAACACTATAAGGAAGAGTCGTCGTCCAGACTAGTCGTGCCCAAAGCTGAACCTATAAAGCAGGAGTTGACGAAACAAATCCATAACTTCCCCGATGGATCGCCATCCAAGGGCCGGTCCCAGCACTCTAGTACTGTTGGATCGCCCAATATATCGCTGCCAACTACCCCAGTCTCGTTTGAGAAGTTTGCTGATCCAAATGCGCACGTCTATCAGGGAGAAACCCAAGCTAGCGATTCACCTATACCTTACAACGGACCTACGAATCTGGTTCAACCTCAGTTTGTACCTGTTAAGGAAAGGATGAGCTCATTGTTTTACGAGACGATACTATCTAGTGGGTCCAATGGAGTGGCTATATTTGTGTTTGGAGGATTTATGGCAAGCACCGACGAAGTCACAGGATTTCAACTGTTCAAATCATCAAACGACTTTTTAAGAATAGACTTGGCATGTACCGATGACGACGGGGCAACCAAGTTTCATTCAGAAGCATTGGTGTTTGATTTCACCGAGTTGTGTCGAGATATAAGCGGACCCGCCTCGAGCTGGCCCTCAGCCCGAGGATACTTTGCTCATTCCTTGGTGAGCTATAAATCTGACCGAGAAAATTGCAACTTTGATTTATTCCCCGATTCAGATTCTGAATCGAGCCATTTACGGGCGGCTTCACCTTCGAGTATAGCGTCGGAAGCCAGCTCGTTCCACACACCACAATTTGGCCCCGAAATCAAAAGTACTCGGTCGGGTCCAGGTTCATTTTTTAAAGAAAAGGCATTGTTGATTCAAGGTGGGTGTAACAACGAAGGAACGGCATTCAGCGACCTTTACTTGTTTCTATTTGACACAGGTAAATGGCAAACCCTACCAACGTACTGTTACGACTATTTTGAGTCACCCATCAAACCATATGAAGATGACGATAAGTCTCGATTGACGAAGGAAAACGAGGTGAAAACAGCAAAGATAGTCGAGGCCGAACTCAGAGCATGTCATCATACGGCATTGTTCTATCAAGACGAGGGCAGAGAATACTTGTTTTTTGTTGGAGGGTTCAGAAACGATTATTTACGGTTTTTCGACAAGACACCATATCAGAGTCTGAAATTCGACGTGTCAAGACTAACCAACTTTTCGTTTGTTTCTAACAATCCTCATATATCGCGGATTCCTGTTCTTAATTTGCAGTCGCAAACGTGGAGGTTCATTCGATACTACTACGACTGTAATCATGTGATGACAGACAAGTATGTCGATCGGCTTAATTACAACCCAATATGGGTAAATGCACGGATTGCCAATTTTGCCGGCAGTGTATCATTGAATGGGAAAAGCATTATTATTTATCACGGGCTTTCCATGATATGTACGGAAAACAGTAAAGATCGGGAGAAAATGGAAGAAGAATTGCCGTCAAACCTAACCTTGTGGGGAGCACATGTACACTTTGATTTCCCTAATTTATAGAAAGTTTGATTATCTTATAGATGTACGACTAATGACATGACAAGTCGCCTGTAGCGATTGCTGGACCCAAGTGTCCGGGCCCGTAGTGGTAGCGGTGGGGCTATACCGGCGGTGTGCGTAACGTAAGCACTTAGTAAGCCCCACAAAATTTTCCACTCAGCAAGATAAAAAATGGCCACCAGAAGCAAAGGAAGTCGGCCATACAAAACAAGCAAATATGTTCGGATTAGGTGGATCAGCTCCTCAAATTTCTTCTCAACAAAAGTTGACTGCCGCTGAGGCTGAGTTAGACATGGTTACAGGAATGTTCAACCTGTTGGTGTCTCAATGTCACACCAAATGTATTAACAAATCGTACAGTGAATCCGACGTCAACAAGCAGGAAGCACTTTGTTTGGACAGATGTGTTTCCAAGTACTTTGAAACCAACATCCAAGTTGGTGAAAACATGCAGAAACTCGGCCAATCCGGTGCATTTATGGGTAGACAATAGATGAACGAATAACTAGAAGTAATGCAATTCGTTGTGAAACGCTGTATATAAAGAATAAAAGCAAATATGTTTATGGAGTGTAGGTATATACAAGTAACAATAGAGATGACCCACTGCATGAGATTGCCTTCGCTGTGCATTTCTAAAGTACATTAGAGGCCACCAGTAAAGGTGAAGGTTCGAGAAAAAGGTGAGTGAAAAGTTGGGTGGTACCGAGAACTAAGAAAAACCGAAAGCACGGCCCACTCTCATTTTAATTCCTTCCAAGCTGTTGATCTTGGGTCTTACATCCAAGAAGAAACTTGCAGCTTGGCTCTTGTCGTTGTTGGCTGTGCTGCCCCCGTAGAAGTCGATGACGTATTCCACCTCGGTGCCGCATCGGTTGATGATCCAGTCGTGCCTATCGAATGGTTTCAGGTATCCCAAGAACGTGGAGTTGAACCAAGCTCGGGGTGTGAGTTTTTTCAGGTCTCCCTTGAAACTGGTCAACGTGATGCCTCCACATGTCTTGAGGGCTTGTTCGTAGTTGGCACGTTCCCAGTTGAGAATGTGGTTCCATGCTCTTTCGTTGACAGCATTATGGATAGGAACAATAGTTTTCATATCCAGAGCATCGGGATTCCAGCTCTTTCGGTGCATGGCATCAAAAAACTGTTTCTGCGATGGGTAGACCCAGTTGGAATCAGTAGAAGTACGGGGGATGGAACTGATTTCTCGTTCTGAAGACAAAGACATGTCGGGCACTGAACCTGAGGCAGCTTTACCCAAAGTTTCAGAGCTGCATCCATCCTTTTCTTCTATGCTCTCAATATTGACAGTACTTAAAGAGACCTTACTAAGCCAGTCTTCACGGGCCGAGTGGTCGACAGGACACGTTTTGGCGGTGTTTTCTGGCTCTGCAGGCGCCACACGGGCCTGATCTACCCACGCTTGTCTGCTGTTGTGGTCCACCGGACACTTTGCTTGCTCTTCCGCCATTGCTGGTGGAGTTCGCTTGCTTATGTGTGGCAGTTCCTATAGGCGGGCGAGAGGGGTCACGTGAATATGTCGAATTTTATGGCGTTAGTAGTATTGACTACGTACAGACTAGATCTATAGAGGACAGGTCTTGACATGAAGGCGACTAGTGGGGTCATTGCTTTTCGTAGTTATGGGGGTAGTGACGGAGGAGATTGTGGAAGTCGTCCGGAGCATCTTGTTGGTAGGTGTGTGGCAGATGGGTAGGAAATGATGGGGTAAAGGGGTCTATTAGAGAACTAGTAGATCTTTTTCTTTTCGTCAAAAGACAACTCTCCCGCACCAGCGTTGACTATAATCAACAAACCCCCCACGATCGACAAGGTCTGAAAGAACTCGTACTTCAAGAAGTCACGGTTGGAATCGTGGGCTCCAAATTGCCAGAAGGTATTGACAAATACGTTGTAGGTAAACAACAACACAGTCAAGGTGAAGGCGGCGAATTTTGTCTTGTAACCCACAATAATGGAACCACAGGAAATGAAACCGATGAAAATGATAAACACTCTGGCCAAGGACCACGAGGCGGAAAACACAAAGCCAAGGAACAAGAACACCAACAACAATCTTCCCGCCAACAAAAAGTACTTTTTGTTGTCTTTGTTGTCTAACATGGGCAAGCCCGGCATGTTCAAGCTTCTTTTGTCTCTAACAAGAGTGTCGGAAAACGCCAACACCAAGCCTCCGACAACCGACAAGTTTCTCAAGATGAACTGGCCGTCAAAGATCAAGCCGTAGGCCAAGCCCTGAAAGAAAACCACACCCACCAAAGTGCTGGTGGCAATCATTGGTTGTTTTCTCAAGACCAAAAACGTCGATGCTGCCAACATGGTGACGACGTTGATAAACAAAAACAGAACCGTCAACCAACGCCAGATGTGTCTGTACACACTCAAGTAGTATACCTGCTCCGACCATTGGGAAATAATTCGTAATGAATCCTCGTAGAACGTAGCAACAATAAACGCTCTTCCAATGGCAGGAACGTAAGGCTTGAGTGGTTTGGAGTAGGCATCGATGAGATCCTCCACTTTTCTGGACACGTCTTCAAACTGGTCCAACGGCGACTTGGACGACGACACTGGGCCAAGGTTGGTGGGCGGAGGCACGCCATTGGCACCATTGCCAAACTGGTTGTTGAACTGGGAGTTGGGGCCACGGTACGACATGGCTACTAGGGATACAAGTTTGAAACAAAGACTGCTAGAATAAGCCAGTTAATAATAGCTAATGGTTATCCGGAAAAGTACGTGAATGCAGCAGGTACCAACTATTTCACTGGTTCAACGATGGCTTTGATCCCCACGTTACTCGACAAGTTGACACGCAAGATGTTTGTCAGGTCGTGCGGCGCAGACGCCTGCGGCGGCGGCCGACAGCATGCACGTGATGCCGTCCGACGGTGCCCTAAAACGCTCGACGGGAGAGGCCTTTGGCAACGGCAGGAGAAAGGATCATGAGTTTCTTGAGACGAGACAAATCCCGAAGCAACTTGAAGTCTTCGTTTGGGTTTACTGCCGGCCAGTCTTCTTCTCTGGGAACCGAGGCGTCCAGCCCGAGGCCCCACGGTGTTGCTGAGCGGCCTGACGAAGAAGGTGCATCAATCAATGAAGTCAATGGAGCCAATGGAGCCAATGGAACCAGCGGAACCAACGACAGTCTATCTGGATCCAACTTTGTAGCCATTGCAGGTTTTGGTGGTCAAGTTCTGCCCGGATCCAGACACGCGGCTCCGTCACAATCTGGCATTGGCAAGAAAGTATCTTCGTCTACCATCTCCCCCGTAATGTCTTCGACGTCACTGACCAATTCGGGGGCAGCGGACGATATGAATGGCTTGTATGCCTATAATTACGATGATGACGTCCTGGAAGCCGAAAGAACCCGCAAAACCGAGTCCAACCATGACGACCAGGAAAACTACAGTCCTCGATCACTGGTCGTTTCACTTCCTAGCAATCCCAACGAAGACGACGATTCGTCCCGGAGTCCCAATTATGAACCATTGGAGAATAGCGCATCCACGAACTCCAATTTAAAAGACAATTACCGTGGCTTCCATGCCAACCAGACCCCCAGAGGTGTTTCCAACACTCCTCCGTTGAGCCAGCCAATTAAGCCACGGTTCAAGAAGAAAAGCGGTTCTCTTCTCGGCAAGTTGATCTACTCCAGCAGAAAGGACGCAGGCAAGGAAAGAGACCCGGACGGCCTTCCCATTCCTACGTCAAACGAAGCGTACTACAACCCAGCCTCGCCTGACAGCAGAAGCAGACAGAACTCGATAACCAACAACAACCGAACGTCGTCCATTGGTTCTACGGCCAGCTCTGGTAGAAAGAGTGCCAGCTCTGGTTCTTCTAAGCACAAGTTCCGCATCCCGTCCATCTCGTTGGAACACCATCTACACCACAACAATAAGCCTGCTACCATGAACAGTGCCAATAATACTGGTAATGTTGGTAATTCCACCATCGGTGGCCGCAACGCCAGCGACACACTTCACACGGTTCACAGCGATGCCAGCGACAATGAGGAGGCCAAGCCACGTCCGTTTCTCAAGACCGCAGGCTCCAACTTCGATCTAGACATGAACTTGGATGAAATGAAAGGAATTGTCAAATCGCCTCCCCAGACTGCCATAGACTCGTCCAAAGATGCTCTTGCGTCGGAATTGGGCATGTTTGGCAAGCCACGCAATCAAGCACCCGAACCCGACGTAGACTCCGGTATGGGCGTAGGTGGTTGGACGGCTCCCGACAGTTGGGATGTAAAGTTTGAGCAGCCGGTCCCTAAGGAGTTTACGTTGGCCGATTCCGAAGACAGCGAGGAAAAGGTGGAAAATGAAAACCAAAACGATTATGAAGTGCAATCCTCTTCCGATTCGTCGTCTGTATCGCTGGTTGCTAGCTTGCCCCGTGAACAAAAGAAAATCAAACCTAAACATCATGCTACAGGAACTACCCGACTGAAGTTGCCTGTGCTTTACTTTGGACAACCTGCTGCTGCCCCGGAAGCAAAGGGCCTGGCTCGTGGGCCGAACCACACCATCCGAGTATTTAAGGAAGATAATACCTTCACCACCATCTTGTGTCCCCTCGAAACCACCACTGCCGAGCTTTTAACCATAGTGCAGCGTAAATTCTTCTTTGAGTCGACTTCAAACTTTCAGATCTCGGTGTATATCGGAAACTCCGTGAAAGTCCTCGAGGCGTTTGAAAAACCACTCAAGATCCAAATGGGATTGCTACTTTTAAGTGGCTATACCGATGATGACAACTTTAGAATCATTGGAAGAGAGGACTTGTCGTTTATATGTAAATTCGTGGTCGAAAACATATACTTGAGAAACTTGACCCATGACGAGGAAGCTATGCTTTCTAAAGACTACGTTGACGTTAATATCTCGGGTCTTAACTTGAAGAATATCCCCATTATCTTCCACCAGCATACCTATGAAATTGAAAAGCTTAATGTCGGCGACAACCCTTCCATCTATATCCCCCTAGACTTCATTCAATCGTGTAATAACCTTACTTCGATTTGTTTCTCAAGAAACGGTAGTTCGAAATTCCCAATGAACTTTCTTGAGGCCAAAAAATTAACCCATTTAGATATGGAAAAGAACTTCTTGGATGAACTTCCCTCCAGAATAAGTCACTTGAAGAACTTGACTCACCTTAAGCTAAACTCCAATCAATTATCGCACTTGCCAAAATCATTTGGAAAATTACAAAATTTGATTTCATTGAATCTATCTTCAAATTATCTCAAAACTTATCCTAGTCCTGTAAGTGAGTTGGTTAATTTACAAGATTTGGACATGTCGTATAATGATCTTTCGTTCTTGCCTGAATCCATTGGTAAATTAACCAAACTAACCAAGCTTAATCTTTGTACCAATAAACTAGACAAAGCATTACCTCCATACCTTACAAAGTTAAGTTCACTTAAGAGATTAGATATAAGATACAATCAAATCTCAAACGTGGACGTGTTGGGATCTTTACCTCATCTTGAAGTTGCTTATGCTTCCAAGAACAAAATCAACACTTTTAGTGACAAAATGGATTGTCTTCGTTTATTGCATATTGATAGAAATCCAACCACCAACCTTCAATTTGAAAACTTATTACAATTCTTAACTATATTGGATCTTTCAAAAGCCAAGATCACTTCTATTCCATCTGAATTTATTGGTAAAATTCCTAGTGTCGAAAAGTTTGTATTGGATAAAAACCATTTAGTGAATTTACCTTTAGAATTGGGTAACTTGCGTAAATTGGCCTTCTTATCGTTGTACGGGAATAATTTACAGGTCTTGCCACCTACAATTGGCCAATTGTCAACTTTGCAATACTTGGATTTGCATTCAAATAACTTACAATCGTTACCAAACGAAATTTGGGATTTGAAATCCCTTACGTTCTTAAATATTTCCTCCAACAACTTATCATCTTTCCCCAAACCACCATATTCTGTGGCCAAGAGGATTTCTTCTTCGGTAAATTTCAGAAACTTTATTATCAACCCGATTGCTGAAAGCAGTGAAAATAACACACCCAACGACTCAAGACGTCCTTCTACCCAATCTCCATTACCAAATGATGATGAAGATGATACTAAAAGCGGCGGTGCATTCATTGAAAATTCTCAGTTCGGTGGAATAGGCTTGGATTCGGACAGTTCCATCAATAAGGTAAATACCTCCTCTTCACTTGCTGATTCACTTCTTATTCTTACCCTTGCGGATAACCGTCTTTCTGATGACTGTTTCGAAAGCATCTCATTCCTTGTATTCCTCAAGTCATTAAACTTGTCATACAATGAATTCCTCGAAATACCCGAGGGTGGTTTAAGAAGATTATCTAATCTTACAGAATTGTATCTTTCAGGTAATGAATTGACCACTTTACCTGCTGACGATTTGGAGAGCCTCAGAAGTCTTGAACTATTGTTTTTAAACAACAATAAGTTGGTTTCTATTCCAGCCGAATTAAGTAAATTGGAGGAATTGCAGCATCTTGATGTGGGATCCAATCAGTTGAAGTACAACATTTCCAACTGGCCCTACGATTGGAACTGGCACTGGAACAAGAATTTAAAATATCTTAACTTTTCAGGAAACAAGCGTTTTGAAATTAAACAGAGTCATTTGAAGATTCCAGAAACCGGGGAAGATTTCGACAGTTTCTTGGTATTGAAGAGATTAAAAGTGTTGGGACTTATTGATGTCACGTTGACGTCTTCCAGTGTACCCGACCAGAACTCAGAAATGAGAATACGTACCACTTCATCTGAATTAGACAATATAGGTTATGGGGTTTCTGATTCGATGGGAATGAGAGAGCACGTTTCTAGTAGAGATGTGTTTATCCAGAAGTTCAGAGGTAACGAAGGCGAAGTATTGGTATGTTCGTTTGATGGAAAACGTGGTGCCCCTAACCAAGCACATAAGATTTCAGCCTTGGCCAAGGCAATATTCGTGCCTAATTTCACTAATGAATTGAATAAAATCAAATCCGACTCTGAAATCCAAGATGCCATTAGAAGAACGTTTTTATCGTTGAATAAAGAAATCAATGGTATTTTAGCTGTCAAGAATAGTTCATCCTACGTACCACATTCGTCAACTTCCAAGAACGATATCTATGACTTGAGTCTACGCGACGATGCAAATGCCGGATGTGCTGTCACAATTCTTTATATAAAAGATAAGAAACTATATACTGCTAACATTGGTGACATCGAAGCTTTGTTGTCGAGAAACAATGGAGACCATGTTTTACTTACCAACAAACATGATCCAACCAACCGATTAGAATTTGAAAGAATCAGAGCTTCGGGGGGTTATGTGTCTGGGGACGGTGCGTTAGACGGTGATTTGATTATTTCTAAAGGTGTAGGGTTCTTTAACTACTTGCCACATACCAACTCAGGACCAGATATCACCGAGATTTCACTCACCAATACAGACGACATGATTGTGATGGCATCCAAAATATTGTGGGATTTCATTTCATATGAATTGGCCGTCGATATCTTGAGACAAGAAAAAGACGATCCGATGTTGGCAGCTCAGAAGTTAAGAGACCATGCTATTTGTTACGGTGCGACGGATAAAATTGCCGTAATTGTTATCACACTTGGAGAACAAAAGCTAAGCCGTCTGAAATTCGGATCGAACGCCTTGTACCACAATTTAGGACGGGAAAATGACATTTACGGTGCAGGGAAGAAGAGAAGAGATCGTACCTTAATCACGGGGGACTCGCAATTGAGAAGGTTGGAAGATGAAATCGAACCACCAGTTGGAGAGTTGGCATTGGTATTTACTGATATCAAGAATTCGACTCTCTTATGGGACACTTACCCCGTGCCGATGAGATCTGCAATCAAGATCCATAATAGTATCATGAGACGTCAATTGAGAATTGTCGGAGGTTATGAAGTCAAGACAGAAGGTGATGCCTTTATGGTGTCGTTCCCGTCGCCCACATCTGCATTGATGTGGTGCTTCAACGTTCAACAAAACCTTTTGACAGCAGACTGGCCAGCGGAAATATTGGATACCGATCAATGTTGTGAGGTTGCTGATAGCACCGGGAATGTTATATTCCGAGGGTTGTCGGTTAGAATGGGTATTCATTGGGGTGCTCCAGTGTGTGAGCCCGACGTAGTTACAGGCAGAATGGACTATTTCGGACCTATGGTGAACAGAACCTCGAGAATCAGTGCCATTGCCGACGGAGGACAAATCACAGTCAGCTCGGACTTTATTGATGAAATCACTACGTTGTACAAGATCCACGATGATATTCAATCCAACAAGATAACGCTTGTAGATGCGTACGAAGGAAACATTAGAGCCGGAGAGATCATCGAGAAGGAAATCAATTCCATCAATGAAATCGGATGTGAATATTATTCTATGGGTGAAAAGAAGTTGAAGGGGCTTGAAACGCCCGAGGCAATCACACTTGCATTTCCAACTAAGTTGAAGATCAGATACGAATTACTTCAAAAGAGATTGTCTCAGGATGCCGAGTCTTCTAGTACGCGTGTCATCGGTACGATTCCAGTGGACGCAATCTTCAAGTTGCGAACCGTATCACTCAGATTAGAAAACATTTGTGCCGTGATGAGCGGAGGAAACTTTGTTAACGAAATGATATTGCAGCAATCGTCGTACACTGTCATCGAGTCTAGTAATTCGTTCAAAGAATCAGAAATAATTGGTTTGTTGAACCATATAGTCACGAGAATCGAAAACTGCGCAGCAGCACTTCTTATGAGACAAGAATTGAGTGTGTTGGCTGGAAGCGGCGGACACATCGACACTGCCAACGGCAAACCAATAGGAAATGTATTGCTTGAGTTGAGTGAAGTTATGAAACAGTTTAGAGAAATCACGCAGAAATCTGCAGTCGTGGGCCATTGGCAAAACCAGCATTTAAACTAACTATGTAGACCCTATTCTTTACGAGACATAGTCAAATATACACTTTAAAATAGCCAGCCGTTCTTGTGCATTCTCGCTAAAAGTCACCGCATATCGGGACGTGCGCGCGCCAACGGCTCGTACTCGATTTGGCCAAGCTTTGATGTCAGCAAACTGATGTTGCAGCGACAAACACAGGTTCTGCGGTCCACAGCGTAGTATAGTTGCAAGTCCAGGTCAATTATTGTACTAAAAAACGCATCACGCTACTTTCTAGAATTAATTAGCCCAAAAAAACGCTCCATTGTCGTAACAATTGAGACACATCCGCTGAAAAATACCACCTATTGTGATCTGAGTCTACCACTCTCAATTGATTCTTGGGATTACATGGCACAGAACGTGAGCCACATTGTATCATGGCCGAACCAGTGAGACAGAGACTGTTTTCCTCGCTCCCGTTTATTCTAACTCCCAACATATCATCCTCATCCGTTCCCACCATAAACTATGACACCAACCGTAAGTCGCCATTCACAGTGTTTCCCAACATTCGAGAAACACACTTTGGGGAAACAATTGGACTAAGATCAAAGCTACAGGACACCTTGGCCTCAACAAATCCCACATCATCCAACAATAGCTCGTCCAACTCGTCCAATTCTGCCAAATCCTCTTCTTCCAAGCCATCTTCGTCTGATCCGGTTGGCTCGCCCGATCTTATACATTGGGGCAAGTATTACGGATCAACTTCAAACCAATTCATGCATAATGACTTCACCAAAAAGCTGTCGAGATATGTTGGTAGCAAAACTGCGAATGCCAACAATGGAATTAAAGATGATGACGGATATATTGGGTACTACCATTATGTCAATGGAATCTGCTTCGATTATTTGCATGAAGACATCGAAGAGTATGTGTTGCAATTGGTCGGCTTGGAAATTATCGACAACAAATACTTCTTCAAAAAAGAGGTTCTTGCATCGGAAAAGTATTCCACCAACTCCAAACGTGAAATGGTGGTCACCTATTGTACATATAACATATTTCACAAGTCAGACTTTAGAGCTAGATTTATCATTCACCTCAACGGGACGCAGAAGCGAAGCCCGGTCCAAATCGATAAATCGTACCAGGTGATACCAAACAACTCCCCCAACGGGACCGGGCCTTTTCGGAAAACCCTCAACTATAACCACCAAACCATCAAGCATTTGAGTATCAACTATTGGGACGAAGTTAAGGTGTCTCAGTTGATAAGATTGTTTTCTCATTTGGACAATCCGTCAAACCAACTAACCGGATTGGTAAGTTATTCTTCATTCTTGGATACCAAGACCCGTCTATTTGGAGCTATCAAGAGCCTTGTCAAGTACCTTAACAAAGGCTTTATGTCTGGCAGTAGAGCTTCTTGGGGATTAACCACAACCTGTGGCAATAAGGGAGACCAAAACAAGAAGACGAACCACTACCGAAACAACCTAGTGGACACACTCCTAAGATTGGTACAATTGGATCTTAGTGGTGAAGCCAACCAATTCGCTATAGAGGAAATCGGCTCACTTTGGCCCAGCCATGAATGGGACTATGTGATAATCAAGATCCTCAAGGTTCAAAAAAGCACAAATACGGAGGAACGGTACTTGGAGATTATTCATAAACATTTAAGTCGAAGCGCAGACGTCATCTATACTACTCAAGCCGGTCTTATTTTGTTGGAACAAGTAAAATATTTAATATCAAAGGAAGCCTTTGGTCAAGCCCTTACTATAGCCAAGAAGTCGGTGGAAATATTACCCATGGACTTTGGGTGTTGGTACAACTTAACACTATGCTACATCCTCACCAAAGACTACGAAAAAGGATTGCTTATGATGAACTCGTTGCCAGTCATTATAAGAAGCAAGCAGACATTCAATGACATAGAAGAAGTCTCAGGAATCAAAGATTTGTTCATTTCCAACTTTATCCATAGACTCAATATGAGCGAGGAGGTCATATCGGAAAAGACGTTTAAGAGCTATTTCCCATTACCTAAAGTCGAAGCAGATTTTTATTCCTCGGGTAGAAATGGTATAGCTGGTGGGAATAGCAGCAACGATAACTATATCAATGAAGGTTCAATCAACAAAATGTGGAATGAATTATTCTTGTTCAATCAACACCTTAGGCACCCTATCAATGGAAATTATTTCTATCAATCACCATTGTTGAACTGCTCGTCTAAGGAGTCGTCGTCAGTTGATCCCCAATTAATCAAGTTGTGTGGACCTTCATCGATTAAAAACGTATTCTCATCTCAATCTTCAGGGACTTTAAGTTGTTCTATTTTAGATTACCATAGAAAAAGTACATGGGGAAGATGCTACGACTTGCTTTCCTTCTTTGTAGCTGTGGTGGGCTGGGACAAGGTTGTCAAGTTGAAGGAGAAGGTGTTTATTTCTAGCATGGAGATAGACGACGGAAAAGAGTATGTTGTCATGAATGGTCGGGCCATGAAAGAGTCCGAAGCAGAATCTCAAGAACCCCATGAATTCAAAGAGAATTCCGGCGTTCAGTCAATAACATGTGAGACCTGGCTCGATCAACTCTTTCTCATAATATATGAGGATCTCAGAATATTGATGGTTATTCTTTCTAGTGACAAGGAACAACAACACAGTGCTCTTGAGTGGGAGGTGTTAGGTTTGTTGGGATGGGGAGTCAAGTATAATCTTGAAGAGTCTATTAGTTCTTTAATCACCAGTGTCATGGGTACATCTGTGGAAGGTGGCTTTGATTACTTTGGTACGGTTCAATTATTAGAGATATATGATGAATTGGTATTAAGTGATGCCACCACCACTTCCAATTTGGATTTGTTCCATGACGATTATGACCAGAAATTTTTCAGCAACAAGTTGATCTTGAAACTGTCTTCAAATTTTTTTGAATCGTTTGTTAAAACATTAGAAAAAGATTATCTCAAGCTAGATTTTATTTTACTTATCCTAATGAAACTTATTAGTTGGGACTTGAGATGGTACCAGTACACCCCTAATTACTTGATTATCAAGATTTTATCCAAGCTCATCTTGAAATATGACCTGATATTTATTTGCACCAATTTTAGGGTTGTTTTTGAAAAGAATAAGAAAAATATGAAACCGCCCAAGAAAAAGACTGGAGGTGGGATATTCGGATCATTCCTTAGAGGAGAAAGCAAGGAGAAGGCAGTCAAGGCATTTGAATTTGTTGAGGAAGATACTATTTTCGATTATGTGGAGAGAATAGTTTGGTGGATAGAGAGTTTGAGAGAGAAACTGAACCATTAATATTGCATTATTTAATTTTACTAATTAATTACTGTGTACAGAATATAGATTTAATATATAAATTTGATTTTTCGTCAAGGTATTGTAATACTTGATCAATTTATGTACATAGAATACAACAGTTTGTTCAGAAATTGTTTCTGTGCCATGTCGCAAATATGGCTGCGAAAAACTTGGATGGTGTCAAATTCAGGATGTACAGAGGGTAAGTTTTAGTCAGCTAACAACAACGGGCCAGCATAGGTGAAATGATACAGGTGCTTGACCATAAGTTCTGTTGTTTGTGCTATTTTTCTAGAGCGTATAATTATTAATATTTTTTACAAAACTTTGACTAAATGTTAAAAATTGTGAAAAATTGTAGCATCAACAAGTACCGATGCCAATTAATTTGACTATGGTTGCTGCAAATTACTTGGCTAGCTTTTTTCCATGTTACATCATAGTAGGAGCCACCATGATTCCAGAACCATAAGGATCATGCCATAGTATTATTTTACAACTAAATAATCCATGACTATATTGGGGCAATAGATGCAAAATGCCGAGCAATCGTGTTTCTCGTTACAATTAAAAAGCAGGGGTTATTATATTGAAAGATAAATATTAAATAGCATCGTAACAGAATCAAACGCGACTTACGCAGTTGATTTATTCAGACTTCTTGATGTCTTTCTTAGCCTTTGGACCCAAAACCTTTTTTCTTTGCTTGATCATGTAGGTATAAAGCATATAGAAACCAGGAATGTAAACCACGATGATAAATTTCAAGATCCAAGCATAAATGGAGCCAAATTTCAAAGCAGCTTCGTCCAAGGAAAGGTAAATCATGCTAATTTCAGAAGTGACTCCAGTCGGATATAATACGTAGAAAGTAGTATATCTTAACCAAGTCAAATAATGAGGAACACGATCCCCCCTTAAGTTGGAAGCATAGTATGAATAACGGATGATTTCAGTAATTGACCAACTCAAACAAAGGGTAATGTAACACCAATGGTGGTTTGCGGGAGAATTAGGCAAAAGGTACATGATTCCAATCACAACCAACAATCTTGAAAACACCTGAGTTGCAGTAGTGAAAATAGGAGATTTGACCAATCCAGTAGCCGAGTTGTAGATTTCAATTACTGCTAAACATTGAATACCAATGGTGGCATAGGCAGTGTGGTCAAACAAAGCAGGTTGGCCGAGAAATGAGCCAAGGAAAACGGTGTTGAATAAAATCACCGACCATAATGAGGCAGAGATAGAATTGTAGGTAATGAGCCACTTTTTGGGATGTGCTGAAGGTTCTGAGGCAGGCATGATGTTGGTGTTCGGACGAAATTTTGTTGGTGATTTGAAATGCTTTTGGCGTGCACGTCACGTGGCAATGAAATCAGGATACGGCCTGGGAGGGGAGGGAATAGCAGGCAAGAACAGAGGATTACAGGGGCAGAGAGGGCCAGCGACAATGACAGGGTAACAGGAAGCAGGTGGATCAATTAAATAGACTATATACACGATTATTCATACTTCTTAAGGATTGCCTTCAAGGACTCTTCGTCTCCCGCAATGAGGTTTTGGTCCCAGTCAACCACCAAAGGCGCGCGGAAGATATGGGCTGGATCTTCTCTCTCGGTACCATCTTCGACGTGGTTGACACTTCTACTAAACACTTCAGATATTATGCTGTACTCTCCAGGAGTAAATGTCTTGGACGGTTCCACACCTTTGGTTGTGATTTTCTTTGAAGGTTGTTCGAGATTTGATTGATCATGTAAAAATGGGTAGCAATTATTCAACACCTTTTTAGAAGAGTTGGATTGTAAGCAATTGGCATGAATTGATTGATATTGGTCAAATGTAGGCAATTGATTTGCTGCCAAATCAACGGTGAATTTTTCGTCCAGTTTTTCTTCTGCATTCTCCAAGATTTCGTAAAGCTTTACCGAGAGCGGTATTTTGTTGTTGTGAAAGATGCTTATGGTGGCAGGCGAGTGCTGCAAGGTTCTAAAGAGAGACATCGATGCAATTGATGAAAAAAGATAGATTGATTGGTATGAAGAAAGGAGAAGAAATGCAATCAGGAATTTTTTATTTATAATTAGGCTGGGATTCCACTGATTAATTGGCCCCTGCCTCCTTTATATACATGGCACCAGGCTTAGATTGATTCGGAGTAATAGTGCCGCGATGATAAACCCCGTGAGTTAACCACGGATAAAGGGAGATGCAATGGCTCGCGCGGAGTGCGAGCATGACTCGTTTCGGGGCAAGGGATGTTTTGAATCAGACGCCGGGTGGGCTCGGGGCTGTTTAGGTGCCGTTCTGGTGCCGTTCTGGTGCCACCGGGAGGGCCTCAAGATGAACAGCTAGAGGCATGACGGCAGAGCAGCGTAGACGAATGGTGATGTGCAGCTTATAACGGCGACTGCTACGGAAAGAACGTTGATGATGCCTGCAGCTGTCGCACGTGCATGCAATGCAATCTGAATTTACTGAAGAATTAAGAAAGTAGGATGTCAATTAGGTTCTCAATTAGGTTATCACGCTATAACGTAGGTTCTCAATTAGGTTCTCACGCTATAACGTAGGTTCTCAATTAGGTTATCACGTAGGTTATCGAGCAGTTTGGCACATGCCAAGCAACTATTGTCGTGAAATGGAAACAAACGACTTAGCTCAAAGACAGTGCCAGCTTGCCGTGTCTGCCGTACCGGTTCCTGCGCATCCGGAGCGGGCGACTCACCAGATGACCTGCCTCGTGCCAGGACTGCTGAGGTTGTCACCTGCACATAGTCACCCGCCAGATCTTTTGCCGTGGCACGACCATAACAGTGGCTTTTGAAATATCGCTAGACTCATAAGCAGACACCGGCCGTCACAGAAACAACGAACAGCAGTGCAAAAATGTGCCGTTTCATGATTTACAAGGGCCGAGAACCCATGGTACTCTCAGACCTTCTCACCAAACCTGCTCATTCCATTATTAACCAGTCGTTCGATTCCAGACTCCGTCTTGACATGAGAAACCCCATCAATGGTGATGGGTTCGGGGTTGGCTACTACTCCACCAACCAGCCGTGTATCTTCAAAGCCATCACGCCAGCGTGGAATAATGTCAACTTGAACAACTTATCCAATTACACCGAATCTAGATTGGTGTTTGGTCATGTACGGGCATCTACCCAGGGTGTATTGTCAGAGACCAATTGTCATCCATTCTCGTACGGTAAGATCATGTTTATGCACAACGGAGGCATTTCCTTCTTTCATCTTCTCAAAAGAAAACTCATCAACCATATCAGTGACCAGTTCTTCCTCTATATCCAAGGAGCCACTGATTCCGAATGTTGTTTTGCATTGTACCTCAATACCTTGCACACTATGGGCTACGATCCGAATGATAAAGAAGTCAAGTTTACCCATAGCATATTGAGAGATGCATTGACCACTACCATCGAGCTTATTAAAAACTGGCAGATTGAAATCACCAACGAACCATCATTGCTCAATTTTGCCGTGACCGACGGTGAATCTGTCGTCGTAAGCAGATACATCACCTCCAAGACCGATGAAGCAGCGTCGTTACACTTCAGTACCGGCTCCAAATTCTTCGAATACGAGCCTGGTTTGTTTAAAATGGAAAGGCTTAACCGTTCTCAGGACGTGATTTTCGTGGCCAGTGAACCCTTGACGTTTGAAAGAGGCGATTGGATTTCCGTTCCTTCCAACACTATGATTACCATCACCAAAAACAACACTGTGTTAATGCATCCAATTGAAGATGAGTTCTACGACAGATGCATCAATGAAAGATCCTCGGGCTTGGCCATGAGTAAGGGATTAATTGGCGGACTTCCTAGTGTAAGCCAAGTCGATTCCACCATTAAAGACTTGCCACCATTGGGAACCGAAGGTAGGAAAGTCACCACCGAAGCCCATTAGCTGGCAACTCATTAATGTCAGCAACTTCTGGTTCAAGTACCCTGACGACAACTTTTTTATTTCATCTTACGCCCATCGAACATCCTACCACGCTACTGGATCATCGCTACTGGTACTCTTCAATAAGTATATTAGGTTATATAATATAAATTCATGGAATCAACCGATTCAAAGATAATAAACAAACTAGAATGAAAGCATTAACATAAATCATGATTTTGGTTTTATGGCAATCAACGACAACAAGATCTAACAATTAAGAACGGAGAACAGGGAAACAGATTATCAAACCAAAGAGCTTTGTTTGATACAATGAAAAAAAAGTACAAATACATTCATTAAGCCATTTAAAAAAGAAACGATCGCATCAGCTTGGCGATTCGTAATTATGGTCGTGGTGCCTTGCAAAACGACGTTAAAACTGTTTTGGACAGTATTTTTCAGGTTGATATTAACCTTTGCTGGCAGCCCTGGTGAGTTTGGTACCACTAACATCCCCAGAGTCGTCAATATCATCTTCTAAATTGATATGATCATCATTGTCTGAAGAACTAGAACTTGAATCCTCACTGAAATCATCGTCATCGTTGCCAATTTCAACCGAGTTTAATAAGGATCCGGTTGAATCGTAAATTGGACTCGGTTTCTTGTATGACATACCATCATCGTTTGGATCAATGTAATCCTCGTTTTCATCAAAATTGGGTCCTGGAAGATCGGTGTTGGAGTGATCTTCTACTTCTTCATTCTTGGCTTCGCCATGGACTGGACTTGGCGAGGAGGCTTCGGTCGATGCGGTATTAATAAGTTGTTGTGACATGTAATTAGTGAAGTGATCATCATCGTCTGATTCAGATTCATCAGAATCAAGACGGTCGCGGCTTTTGGATTCCACATGCAAATCTCCATGGTCTTCTCCTTCGTCGGATTCATCCTCATGATCATCATCTTCGTGGTGGTCATGATCAACTTCATGGTCATCGTCATTATCGTCACTAGTATTGCCATGTTCATCATATCCACTTCCAGCAATATCATGATCGGTGTTGGGGTCGAATACCAAACCAGTCTTGACTTCTTCAATAATTTCTCCCAATCCTTCGTCAAAGGTGTTATTCTCATCGTCTTCCTCTTCATCCTCGTCTTCTTCCCCACCTCCTAATATGGCGTTATATTTCTCTCTTGTGTCGTAAAGAACATGACTGACATAATCTTCCCAAACTTCATCTTCAACCTTATGATCAATAAGCTCACTCAACGAATTGGTAGGATAGAGTTGAATAAACTTGACCACCTCTTCAGCAATCAAGGTTAAATGTCCCATGAACCCTAATCTTAACCCATTATGACTTTCTTCGTAGTCAGAACAAAGCTTTTGACCTTCAATGATTTTATTAGTGATGTCTCCTAAATGAAACAAGTCAATCGCAAGAAACTTGTTGAAACCAATTCCCATGGATCCGTTAAGAACTTGTTGAACAATATCGAATACGACATTATGTAAAAAGTTATTCCAAGGAAACTTGAAAAACATCGATAAAATATTGGAAATAATTTGGGTATCAAATAGGGAAATTTTGAGAAAGTCTCCAACCACCGGATTGGCACGAAGTTGTTCCTCGGTAAGATTGGCATTGGCGTGAGGTTCTTCTTCTTCGTCATCTTGATTATTGATTATGGAATCATCATGTAATTTGGAAGTGAACGAATCTTCATGGTCTTCTTCGTGCTCTTCAAGGACATTTTCGTGGTCATCAATGTCGTCACGTTCATGATGAGTGAGTTTCGATCCAAACGAATCATCGGCGTCTTCATTAAATTGATGCAATTTGCCATTGAAAGAATCAATGGTATCATCAAAGGGAGCGGAGTTGGTATTTTGGGTTGTCTTGGGAGAGTCCCCATCAGTGTCGTGATCATTAGGGTGGTCATCATCACCTTCAGTTTCCTTTTCGTTAGGTAAAACGATGACTTCGTTGTACTTGAAACTTATAGGATCGTATTCTTTCATTTTATTTCTTAAATCATCTCTTTCTTTGACAACTTCAAATCCTTTATTATCATTTAATAAAGCCATGTTCGAACAATGCAATAATTCGGCGATCAATTCACAAATCTTAAACCTTTCAAACCCTAATGGTTCGATTTCACCAAACGGGGTCTTTAGTTTATTTGATTCTTGACCGTAAGTATCATTCATTAATAATCGGTTGAAATCGTTGATTTTGTTTCCAAATACTTTTAATAAATGTCCCAAGTAAATCGGATCTCTTCCAGTTGGGGGATGCGTGTCTAAAGTAATGTACAAAACTGGCAATATGTCATAGTCCGAGTTATTCTTTCTGATGATTTCTATAATTATACCGACACCGTTGGCCAATGCATAACCACCTTTCAACATGATATTACACAAGATGGACATTTGTTCAAATGAAACCAATTCTCGGGTCAATTCACTTGGTCCGATGGTCGAGTTATCGGTGGTTGAGTTGGCAGAAATGGTGATTAAGGCCTTCAAGAAATCGGCTGCCGAAGACTGCTTCACCAATAATTTGTCATTGTCAACTTTCGGATGATTGTTTTCATCGGTTATGTCAAGGGCATTAATTAAATGACTTATAAGATCTTGATTTTGAAGAAAATCTATGATACCAGTGGAATTATCTGGTTTATCGGTTGAAATCAATTTCAACAAAAAGTCCATCAAGGGAGAGTTTGAAAGATGATTCATAAACTTGTCGACCAATTTGGTTTGATTTTCAATAAGATACGAAACCATTTCGTCACATTTCATATCCAACAAGTGTTCCATGATCTTCATGAAATAGGTTGACAAGTTAATTGAAAGAGGAGACTTTGAATCTAGAATGGACCACAATTTGTTCAAGTTTGGAGTAGATTCCATCACGGTATCAGTCAAGGACCACACGTCAGCACTCAAGATTTCAGCAGCAATGGTGGCTCTACGGGTAGCCTTTTCTTCTGGGGTTTCCTCGTCGTCTTCAGGGTCGTTGGTGGAGTCAGGATCGTCCTCAGGATCTTCAGCAGAATGATCTATGGTGTCGAGAGAATCCGGATCTTGCAGAGGGGAAGTTGGGGAGCTTTCGGACGAGGAAGTAGTGGAAGAAGAAATGGTATTAGAAGTGGAATTGGAGGTGGATGAAGTAGGGGTTGAGGGTTCATCATCATGGTCTGTGGCTGATGGCTTTTTGAGCGATAATCTTTTGGGGTCACCTTCGTTGATTACCAAGTCCACCAACATGCTTAAAACGTCATCTTCACGCAAAAACTCTAGAAGCATGGGATTGTTTGATAGGAGCTCTTGAAGTAAATCATTTTCGTCGAGAAGCTTCAAAAGCACTTCATAGGTGCTTTCGTACAGTGCTTCGCCGTGGTCTTGATTAATCGAATGGTTTTCTAAAAACGTCAGGATATTGGACAACGATGTGAAACCATTGCTAAATTTCCAAAATGAACCAGACATGGTATAATGCTTGAGATATGCTTAGAAAGTAGTTAAATAGGTGATGTGAAATGGGAAATGATAGATGGAACTAATGTGAGAACCTTAGATTGCCACTGATGGTCGGCAAGTTGTTGACCAAGGGGGAGGGGGCAAGGGGAACGTAAATACGATAGATTGGAACGAATTGAAGCAGCAACAGTAACAGCAACTTGCAACAATCGTAATTGGATTCCTAAGTTAAATTGGACTAACCAAACGGAAAGACTGTGGGACAGGGTGGCTGTGAGTTGTATTGACCAGGGGCAGTCAATGGTTAGTTTGTGGGTACACTGAGACCAGTCAGGCGTGGAAGAAGTATCAATAATAATATAATTCCAACCGTCACTATCTTTAGTACATGACCTGTCTAAAGTTTATCAACAATTATGTCCTCGATTTGTTATGCTTTGACAATCAATCTCGGATTCACCTTTTTAACATCACCACCTTTTTTTTCCGTCCACCAAAATTTTCTGTTGATGTAATAAAAAAATTTTAACCGTGACACAAAGTGCGGCGGTGGAAGTTGAGTGAAAAAAACGTAGCAGAGTAGATTGGGCATACAACGGAAGTAATGCTTAGGTTAGTGACGCAACAAGTCAGTTCGAAGCTCAGCAGGCGTGCGGTTGGATGTGGACTAATCAGACAATTTGGTAGCAGCGCAGCCAGCCGCAGCGTGGGTTTGCAGAGCGCAGTCTCCACCAGTCCACTTAGCCAGTTGAAAATCAATTCCAATGGCTCCAACCATTTGTATGCTATATTTAAACTTCATAACATGCCATACTTGGTCACGAAGGGTGACAAAGTGTACTTACCTTTCAAGTTGAAGAATGCCGAGGTCGGGGACCAGTTGGTGTTGAACGACGTGACTACCTTGGGATCACCAGAGTACACATACAACGACGACCAAGGCATTCCAAGCGAGGCCTACGAATTGAAGGCAACTGTTGTGGAGATTACTCGTGAGCCTTACTACGAAGTGTACAGAAAGAAACAGCGGTGCAGAAGATTAAAGACGTTCCCAGTGGAACCCCACCAGACGGTGTTGATGATCAATGAGTTGAAATTACGGTGATGGTGAAGTCTTGCTCAGTCTTGACGGATTGTACATAGTTAGCATAATAAAAGTTTAAGAATACCAGAGTGTAGCGCGTGGACTGTTCCAGCACTTCTGTAACGTATCAGTTCTCTGTTGCTACAAGCCTTTTCCAAGGATTATTTTACAACTATTTCGATTATTCATTTCAAACATCCTCCGATTAAACTTGTATGAGCTTGCGAGCTATACATTTGTGGATGTCCACTGTTGATAGTTACAGATTACTTTTTGCATTGAAAAGCCTTAGTGGGCCATCTCCTTATGAAAATGTGTATTCAGCACCAATAACACTATGCTAGTAACCAGTACCTTTCAGTCATTCACGAACCATTCCCTTTTTACGGTTGAACTTGATGCGTTGGGACAACTCGGTCTGTTCAAACGAAAACGACGAGTCAAATGCAATAAATGGGTGTTGCAACAATGTCAGTGCTGTCGGTCTTTCTTCGGGATCGATGGTGAAACATTGGTTGATGAAGTCACGGGCTTCTTGTGATACCAAGTGGCTGATATCTTCGGGTATAGGAGGTGCTGACTTGGTTTTACCAATTTTGTATATGGCAGAAACCACAGCTTCGTTGGACCATGGCCGTTTACCAGCAAACATCTCGAGAACCACGCATCCTAGTGACCAGATATCAATCTTGGCACTGTATCCTTGCTTCTTGTCCTCAACAATGCTGTCAATGACTTCAGGTGCCATCCAGAATACCGTTCCTTGCATCGACATTTCGGCGTTGTTGGCATAGATATCTTGGGACGTTTTGGAGATTCCGAAGTCGGAGATCTTACAGGTGCCGTCAATTTCCAAGAGCAAGTTGTCAGCCTTGAGGTCTCGGTGGAGAATTCCATTGCCGTGAAGATACTCGAGCCCCAACAATACTTGGCGAGTGATAAACCGGATCACCTGTTCTTCGATCTTGCCAAACGACTTCATACACGAAGCTATAGATCCACCGGCCACATATTCCAAGAACAAACTATAGATATTGTTCTTCTGCTCGTAGCCCAAGTACTGGACGATGTTTACGTGGTCCAAGTCCTTCATGGTCTTGACTTCTTTATGCAACGCTTCTATGCCGTCGGGGATTTGGGATCGGTTGTTGTGGTACCCTGGAGCCACCACCACCTGCTTGACAGCTAACATCTCGCCGGTGGTGACGTTTAATCCAAGATAGACATCTCCAAACGAACCTCGCCCAATCAACTCACCCTTGATCCACGCAAACTCTTCGAACTTGCCGTTGGTGTTGTTACGGAGCTTACTTACAAAGCCCTTCTCGATCTGCGACGACGTCACTTCAAATACCTTCTGGCCCCACATCTTGGTGTTCGAACGGGTCAATCCTGATGGAGACGACTCTGACATTACCTGGCTCTTGCTGAGGTCGGGTGATATTGATTGCATGCGTTTCTTGCGTGCTTCGTTGGCTACAATACGAATGGTTTTCATACGATGACGGCTGAGTTCTGGGGCCTGGTTGTCCGAGTAGAGTATCTCGTCTCCTGCGTCCACCTTGACGTTGACTGGCGATATGTTGGCGTTCGAAAACGTTCTGGAAATGGTCGGGATCCGGGCTGGAACCTTGCTGGCGACAGGGGGAGTTTTGTGGACCACCGGCGACTCGGGAGTGTCGTCAATGATAGGCTTGTCCAAGTTGGTATTTGGGAAATACTTTTCGAGATTTTTGTAAACTTCTTCTACTGGAGGCCTGACATTCATTCCATAAGAAGGATCGTTGATGTCGGTGCTATTGGATGTGCTAGTAGTAACATTTTTATTGGAGTTGGAATCTGTGTTCTTGATGGGTTTCATAAAGAAGTCGTCGTCGCTATCGCTATCGACCTTTTTGGACTTGACGGGCTTCAAGAAGAAATCGTCGTCGCTATCATCTTCCTTGACTACTGGCGAAGGCTCAAACGAGGGAACCAGTTCGAACGATACGCTGTTTTCATGAAATGGATCCACAGATCCAATTGACCGGTTGGAGCTTTTGGAGCCGAACCGTTTGAGCGACCGCTCGCTGGAAATAGACCCCATGGACACGTCGCCATCACCCTTGCTGGAAAGCTTGTTCCGAAGCAAAGATTGGGTTCGTTTGAAACTCAGCACCTTGCTGAGTGGCGGTGGTGGTGCTGCCCTCTTGGCTACAATATTCCCAGACTTGTCACGCTGGATATCACTATGGGCTGTGGATGCATTCAGGTCCAGCTTCTCCAAAGCATGCTTGTCGTCCTTAAGCGTTGAGACGGTGGTGGCCGACACAGGTGATCGGAGCTGGTCTGATACCGACGACGAATAGATGTTGGGGATTAATTTTGGGGGATTGGTTTCAAACGGCGATTTTCTACGCTTATCAAAGTCGATGACGCTGCCCTCCTTGCGTATCACCCGGAACGAGTTATTGGAATGGGCAGACATGGGCGAATTTCTCAGTCTTATATCGTCGATCTGGGTGGTATTGATTTGGAGTAATTTGGGGTTGTTTTCACTGTTTCTTTTGCTGACAGGGAACGGCAACCGCAATGGAAAGAACTGGTTGTCGTGTTTGACAGGATGGGGGTTTTTGAAAGAGGTTTCGAGTTCGTTGTTCAGTTTTCGACGGGAGTTGTGGTCCAAGTACTTTGGCAACCGATCGTGGTCCTTGAAATTGAGGTAGTCTGTCATTGAATCCTTGACGTGCTGAAGCAAGTACTGCGGGGTCGCTGGGTATGCTCTTTCGTTGTCGTCGCCGGTTATTTCAAACGACTTGGAATCGGAGGAGGTGGTGGAGAACGTAGCCGTGCCCGAAGGAGATGCCAATTCTTGCTTAACAAAGAACTTGGAAGCTAGTTTGGACTGGACAAGGCTAATCAAAACCGGTTCTGGAAGTGCATCACCTTCCTGGGAATTAAACTCAACCATATGCAAAGTGATGACACCTATACTGAGGATGCCCAAAGCTCGGGCCAGTTTTTCCTTGATTACATTGGCTTCACACTCCTCGGGCTTCAAGTGCACTCGTGTAAAGTGATGGTGGTCCTTGGTGACCAAAAGTATGGTATCATTCTCCCAGGACTTGACGGGTTTGGGCAAGTACCGATCGTCGAGATTCTGGAGATCCAAGCGAGAGATCTGGGATCCATTCCGTGAAATACGGTCGAGTGGTTCTACAAAGGTCGTCTCGTCGGAACGGTTTCCCAAAGATGCAATGGAGTGGGGAGAACGACGTGACGGGATATCGAGCGATTTCTTGTCGTCCAGCCCCATAGTGAGTGCCAGGATCGAATCGACTGGCGAGTCGTTGATGACGAGTTCAGGCGTGGGTTTTCTCATGGAGCTGTGGGACCACGACAGAGCCACGGGCGCCGAGTCAGTGGGGATAGTCGAGTAGCTGTGGGCCTTCTTAATATGGGAGCTGGTGTTACGTGACGACGTTCCTGAAGACAGTACTTGCTTGACAATCTCGGCCGCTTTGTCTCCTCCATACTTCCGAATGGTACTAAAGATGCTCTTTTTGGGGGGAGTTTCCGACTTGAACGCCGAGCTAGAGCTCGACATACGTTTACCTGAAGTCTTGGCCTTGGCCAGCTCAGACGAGTTGCGGGATCCTGGAATTTCGATCCCGCTGGTTGAATTTCCTGAGTTGGAGCCGTCGTTGGAAGATGACCGATAGTGTTTGCGGAAGAACTTGTTGTGGGGCGACATCAACGAGTCCTTGGTGGCGGCCTTCACGGTGCTAGGGTCCACGTAGGAAAATGGCCTTTGTTTGGAGTTGCTTGGGGGAATATTAAGACTGGCCGAAGTCTCGGGTGGGTTCTTGGTGAACACCGGCGTCGACTTTCTGTTTTCCGACTTGGTAGCATTGGTCATGGAAGACAGCGACTCGGACGATCGGTTTCGGGAGTGGGCATATTGGCCATCGCCTACGTCGCTGGACGCCACTTCCATTTTCAAAAGGTCGATGAACCGTTCTACTGTATTGAGCTCGTCATCTAGCACCAAGAACCTGGTGAATTGGCGCCAGATAATGGAATCGTTTTCGAAGTTGGCAAGCTCAAGGAAGCGGTTGCCCGAGATTTCGTTCTTGCGGAACGTTTCCTTCCATGAGCTGTTGAAGTTGTGGTTTTCCAACCATCTGAGAACGTTGGAAATCTGCCATTTGTTGGATTGGCTGATGAGCAGCGACTGGGTGTTCATGGCGTAGCGGACAAACCGTTTGTCTTTGGACGTTTTGTCGGAGGAGTATGTGATGGTGGACGTGGCCGAAGCGTTGGAGATGGTGGAGGATTCAGAACCGTTCCTGGCGTGGAGATGCTGGGTGGTGGAAGGAGGAGGTGCGATGGGCTCTTCTTTGGGTTTGGGATAGACGTCGGGTGGAACTTTACGTCTGGACTCATGGGACTTGACCCGATCGAGGTTTTCCTTCAGCAATTCGATGGAGCTGGTGCTGTATTCGTAGCCACCAATGATCAGGCCGATTGTGTTTGAATTGAAACTGCCGGCCATGGAGTGGGACGGCGACACGTTTTTGAGCGAGTCACCATCAGGAGACTCCAAAATGGGACTAATTATGTGGGACGGGGGAATGAGAGGGAAGTCGGAGTCCAACGACGGGATGGAAGCAGACTGCTGGGCAGTAGAGGGCGTGCTGGGTGTAACCTGAAGCTGCTGGCTCGAGTCGTCGTGCTCTGAGAAGCTGAACGATGCGCCGTGATCTTCGTCGTAACTGGTGATGACCTTGAGGTTGTTGGCCTTGGGTGGAGGCGGAGGAGCCCAGAGTGGCTGCGAGGGGGAGGTTCCGAAGTCGAAGAAGTCAGCAGATGACCGCCGATGGTGTCGGTCGCTTTGGAGCAAGTCCTGGGCACTCAAAGACGTGGGGATGTTGGTCAACATATCGGTGGAACCAGACCAGCGAGAGACCACGGCACCATCAGAGTAGTAACGGCCCTGGCTAGGTGACTGGGACACTCCCTGAATACCAGAGTCACTGTGGACACTCAGACGTGAGCCGTTGGGACTGGAGAATGGGAGCCGTATTCGTGGCAGCTCGTACCCCATCGACTTGCGCTTGTCGTTTGGTTTCATAGGATTACGATGGAGGAGCTGGATCTGGGTTGAGTTCTCGGCTAAATGTGTGTAAGATGAGGCGCGTAGCAGTATTGTGAGTCTGTATGGCGTTAAGTAGTTGTTCCTGTAGAATTTAGTCAAGTGTAGCGTTGAAGCTCGGTAGTTCGTCTGGTTCTGTCTTCTACCTTGTAGATCAAACTGTATTATACAGAATAATCAACAATTAGTTCTGTACCTTTAGCAGTTGGTGACAGAAGCTCCTTTGGTCTTTTCTATTAGAGTGCTAGGATGTTTTCCAGACTGATTTCCGTTCACGACTGATCGATCGGCTTGATGAAGTTGACGACCCCTGATGAAGATTGCTTGATAGTGGTGGTAATTGGTTAAATCCAACTGTGTTTGTACTCTCTAGTACTTCTTGGAGTGGATCTACAATGATCTGGCCTGTTGTGTCGTGTTTGCCTGGTCTTTGCTGCTCTTCTCCAGCGTCTCTGTTGAACTGCCGATGGAAGTGCGCCGCGCGCAGATATTTACGTTTATATTTATAGATAAACATCGTATTGATCAGGAACGAGCACTAGACAGGCAGTATCGAACGGTGTGCGAGGTAATATTGACTTGAACGAGGCTGAGAACTTTTCAACTGCAATGACATGGTTTCTCTACACGAATTGCTTCATAAAACCGTGCGCAACTTGCATGCTCTCCACGACTACACTGGCGATGTCCCACAGTATCGCTCGCTCTTACAAGAGACGGTTTACGCCGTGATCCAGCTTCTCAACTACTCAGACAAGTCCCATTCACATTTGGAGGTTTCTGCAGAGTCTACCAGTGCCGGATCCGCAGCTTTTGTGCTTTACCGGCTGAGAGACCCGGCCAGTCTCAGCTTGGTGCAGTTTCTCCAGTCCAGCCAGGGCCAGAACCAGGGCCAGAACCAGGGCCAGAACCAGGGCCAGCACCAGGGCCAGCACCAGGGTCAGCACCAGGGTCAGCACCAGGGCCAGCACCATGAAGACCCAGCTTCCAACCACAACATTCTTGCACAGCTCGTGGACATACTATCCAACATCAATGGCAAACGTCCCACGCGTATCAAGGACTCGTACTCTGCTGTGCTCGTGAAACTCTCGGAACTCGTCCAGTACTTTATCCACTTGCAGGCTGAATCGGAAACTGCGTTGGTTGACTTCTTCACCAAGTGTGCCAGCCATGAATTGAGCTTCTACTCGCATCTACACCACCAGTTAGACTCCAGCGATACCCAGCGAGCCGTCGATCTCTTGGACTCCATGATCAATGAGCCCACTGCTACCAACTCCATATTTAGCTACGAGCCCACATTGACCCAATCGGGCCGTCTGCATGCCAACCGCATCCGCTTTTCCACCAACAACCCCGACTTGGACCAGCTCTACTCCATGTTTGTCAAGCTTCTCAGCTTCAAACTGCCGGCCCAGCGTGATCCCCACGCCTACATGAAACTAATGGTCAGCTTGTTCAAGAAGAACTTGGCCATCGAGTTCATCGAGATCAACAGCTTTGAGGTCAAGGAACGCAAACTCGGCCACTTTGTCGACTTTTTTGTGGGTGACACCAACGGATTCGTAGTGCTTCCTGCCTCTTTTGTCGACACAAACAACCAGGTGTTTGCCGAAACCACCATCTTCCCTGAAATGCAACTGCCAGGAGACCGCTCCCGAGTCATTGGGCCCAGCACAGTTTTCCAGAGCATGATAGGACACTTTCCGCCGCAACAAATACCCCAGCCGTCCAGGACCCCGGAAAATACCTCCACGCCTGTGCTTGATGCTGCTGCGTTGTCGGTGGCATCGGTCAGTTCCGCTGGCTTGTACACTTCCCACCATCCTTACTCCAAGGACGACCAGGCAAAGTTATACAGCAACCTCAAGCACATTGTTCCACTACTCAACGAGTTCGACTTGAATTTCGACCGTCGTTTTCCTGCCGTGTTCAAATACTACTTGCGTTTGATGTACGAAGGTCTCCCCACAATCTCGGTCCCGGCAGACTTGAAGTTTGTCGATGAAGTGGTTTATTTGGTCAACCGCATTGTAGACTTTGAAAACGATGAGATTGACGACGACGCCAGCATCAAGCGATTGGTCTCCAGGTTTCATCTGGTTCATTTGTTGCTCTCGGGCACCGAAGCTGCCTCGCTCTTGATGAGAGTAGCGTTTCTAGAGTTTGCGGCCGTTTCACGAGCCAAACAGTACACTTTTGACCGTTGGAAGCTGAAGATGGCAAAACTACACCTGCTCAACACTCGCTACAATCACTACACACAGCTCCATGAGTCCACGTCTGCCAAAAAGTATCTTGTTGTTTGGTTCCGTCTGAAGTCCACCTACACCAGTCTCGAGACAGAAGCTGCACGGTTCTTTGCAAGAACATTGCTTGACCGGGCTCACAGACAGTGGCGGTCCAAGAGCACCAGAAACCACAACTTGGACCACATTGCGGCCACTTCGTTCCTCCACAAATTCTTGACGGTGTGGACAGAACGGGCCCGCAATTTACGCCAGCTTGACGTTAAAGCCAATACTCTGAGAGCCAGAATGCTACAGAAAAGCAACTTTGTAGGCTTGGTCAAGAAATTCAATCGCCAAGTGGAAATGAACCAGGTTGCTGCTGGATTCAGCAGCCGTTTAGCCAAAGACAAAGACCGCCAGTTGGTGCATAATGTCTGGCACTCGTGGCATGACAAAGTTCCTTTTGGAACAAGAATAGTCCAACTAGCTGCAGTGGAGAAGCAGTGGTTGCAACGGCGGTTCTTCGGGACCTGGAAACACAAACACACCCTTGAAACCACACTCAAGACCGCCTACGCCAATAATAACAGAGTTTTGGTGCTGTACGTGTTCAAGAACCACTGGCAGAAAAAGTCCCATCTTCAAGCGGTGTTGAATAATGTGGTGGAACAGAAGAACCGTCGCATCAAGCTGGACTTTTATCAGCACTGGAAACAGCACCAGGGCCGCAACGAGGTTTCGGCTCTGGTATACCGTCAAAGAATGTTGAAAAAGGCTTTCCGAACGTGGAAGCTCAATCACACACTTGAAGAAAGTCGTGGTGATGTTGTGGCCATGTCCCAGCGGGCGCAGATCAGCAAATTTTACAAGACATGGATGCTCAAGTACAACCAGCACCAGTTTTCGGTCCAGAACGAAGCCAAGATCGAGACCCGAATGTTTCTTCGGTGGAGCCAAAAGCAACAGCGCATCCAGCATATGGTGGACGACAAAAGTCGCTTTGAAACCGGCGTGGTCAAGCACAAGTTCCGTGCCTGGAACACCTTGCGTCAACACGTTGACGAGTACAGAAAGATCGCTGACTTGAACTTGCAACGCAAGTTCTACAACCGTATTTTGAGCAAGCACCACCGGCTCCAGGTGCAGTTAGAGCAGCGTTTCGAGTTCTACGTGGCTCAACGGAGGTTCGACCGCAAGTTCACGTTGCAGTTGGCTGTCCGGCAGTGGAAAAGATCGTACGATAGCCGGTTTGAATCCAACCTGCTCATCAAGATCGACCAGTTCCATAAAACCAGTTCTAACCCTTTGGTTCAGAGCCGGTTCTTGCACCGTTGGATCGACAAGTACAACCAGCACCAGGCGAAGCTCGACCAGCTTGACCAGATGTGCCACAGCTACGTTTCGACCAGCCGTACCATGAAACACTTTGCCCTAGTGTGGCTGGCCAAAGTGCAGCACCAGCAGCTGTTCGGGCACAAAGCAGCCGAGTTCCAGCGCTCGGTGTTGCTCAAGAAGTTCTTGCTTATCTGGTACGATCAGTTTATCACCAAGGGAATATACTTGGGCGAGGTGGCGGACGACTATGTTGACAACCGACATATGCTTCAGGTGCAGCACATGCTCAGCGTGTGGTCGATGAAGTACTTCAAGCACATCCGTAGAAACCAACAGAGTTGCGAGGTGTTTGTGGAACGGTGGCAGAA
Source organism: Suhomyces vadensis (assembly GCA_030575035.1). Taxonomy (NCBI): domain Eukaryota; kingdom Fungi; phylum Ascomycota; class Pichiomycetes; order Serinales; family Debaryomycetaceae; genus Suhomyces; species Suhomyces vadensis. Next base: position 54,144 of record JAJMGK010000017.1, on the reverse strand, counting down.
CGTCCGGATGAAGTCGATCTTCGAGCTCTGGGCGTACAAACTCCGGGAGAAACAGCTCGAACAGCTTGAACATCTCGAATTACGGCTGGAAACCAAGGAGCTTGAAAACTCATTCGATAGTAGTATGAACCAATCGCCTCTAGCCAACAAGTCGAGGTCGTTGGTCAAGCCGGACTTAAGCTACTTAACGACTCCTCTCAAGGCCCAGGTAAGCAGAACCGCCTTTTTCACCCCCAAGTCGGCCAAGACCAGTCCTTCCAAGCTTCAAGAAACCACCCAGCGCATGAGAACCGAGAGGATCGATGCATTGCGGAAACATTACGGTCGCCTTAAGGGCACGTCGGCCCCACAGGCCTCCAGCTCGCCACAGAAGAAACCAACCGAAGCACGAAGAATCGTGTCGCCGTCAAAGAGCAGTGCAATCGATCTTAATCGCTCACGGTTTGAGAGTCTTCTCCCCAAACCTACCCCTATCGACTACGCGAAGCAGAGACCCAGCCGGGTTATACGTGAAGCGGAACTGAAAGACGCACTCCAAGAGGCTCGCCCTAACTACACCAGCCTGCTTCCTCCCAAACCGCCCAATTTTGAGCCGTTGTTGGATGATGACATGGATATGAATTATCGATTGAGTAGTTCTTCGTCAAGAACAGTTATAGAGGATGAAAAATCGGTTATAGACAACGCTAAGAAGTTGAGACGGATCACGCCCATCATGTTTCCCACTGAAGACCAAAGCCACCCCAAGTTTTCTCCCGTCAAGAAACTAAAGGAACGACTTCGTAACAATATTATTACTGTCTCTCCCAATGACGACTACTCGTTTTAAACTGTTTTATTACGTTACTGGGCTTCGATATGGTCGATTTCGTCATTGATGTCAGCTTTGATCTGCTCAGGGTTGATTTCATGCACGATATCTTCCTCCAGACTTAAGTGGTGCACAAGTGGCCTTTGTTCGATTTCGATCTTGGTATCTTTGGCCTTTCTTTCGTAGACGTACAAATACTCCTGGGTGACGATGAGCGATCTGAACAAGCCTAGAATGGTCGTGAACTCGAGTTGCTTCGATTCTTCAAGTATGGACGCCAACAACGACACCGCAACGCTAGGATCATCAATAGATTGTTTGACCAAGCTGACTGCAGGAAGAATAGTTACCGAGTGGAACAACGAGACAGCGTGGATCTGTACCCAGTTTTGGGGATTGTAGACCAATACCGAGCCTTGCATAGTATCTATTTCTCCAATAGAGTCTGCAGTGACCAATATCAGAATGTCATTCCATACACTGGCCAATTCGGCTTCTCCTTCAGTCTTGTCATAAACGACATAACTCTTTAATTCGCCAAACCGGTTAATTCCCGACATACATGATGCAGCGTCCATATGGACGACGACTTTTTGGCCGGGATAGTTGGTTTCAATGTACGAGTTGACATATGTTAAGGCGTCTCCTCCTGGATAGTTATAGCTAGATATGTAGCCCATAAATACCGATAAAACGGTGCTGAGAATCACGGTGGATACAATAACTATGTTCAACAACTTGGTAGAAGAGCCCTGTGACCATTTGGACGAAATACCGGCAAGCCCATTGGCAGCAACCAAGGTGAAAATAGGAACGACGTAGATGATAAATCTCCATTCTTTGTGGGGCTGGAAAGACATGATCGTGATGTAGAGAACGGCAGAAAAGAAGAGTATACGAAGCGAGTTTTTAGCCTTGGGAAGTTCCTCAGCCACGGGTTCTATTTCATCGGATTCCTTTTCATTGGATTCCTTTCCATTGGCTTCTTTTTCATTGGCTTCTTTTCCATTAGCTTCTTTTCCATTAACTTCTTTTCCATTGACTTCTGTAGTTTCTTGTTCTTTTGTTTCGGTCTCTTTGATTTCGTTAGTTTTCTTACCATCCACCAACAATTCAGTTGCAATTCCATTAATAGGATCGTTGAACAAGCCTGGTAAGAGCAAGAGCAATACTATAGGAGGTCTGAATAATTGCTGGAGGTAGCCATTAAAGTACGACGACCACGGTTCAATGCCCCATTGGGAAGAGTTTCCTTCGACAACATTAAACCAAAACGCCCAAAGCTCTGGATACAAAAACTTGTTCCAGAAGAATGAATCGACTAGAGTAGACACAGTGGCTCCAATCACAGCACCAAGTGCAAGAAGAAAGGCGTTGGAAATGATGTTTGTCTGACCAAAACCCAAGGACGAAACCACAGCAACGCAAAAGGCCAAAATGCCGATTTCTAACCTGAATATGGCCCCAGTGAATGCCAACCATGTCAATCCAGACATATCCCCCTGGACAAGTTTGCTGATAGCATACAATACGGGCGGCAAGGCAACAAAGTTGGGAAGAGTACGTGAAGCATAGTACAACAAGTGGAATTGAGACAATAACAAGATCAGAAACCAAAAGCCCACGAGCGAATTGGAAGCAGCAATGGCCCTGACTACCGATTTAGGTTTCTTGGTCGGAGTCAAGTGGGCAACCGAGTTTCTAAGTTTGATCAACATGGCCCCATTGGCAATTCCCAACACTGCTCGGAGCAACCCGCCCAATTCAAGCTGGTTAGGATCATCAAAGAAGTCAACACCAAACAACTTGGCAACCACATTGATGTTTTTGACGGCAGTCGCCAAGACCAAACTGCCTACGAAGGTTCTGGGAACGGCACCTGGGAATTGAATATGGTCGTAGGTCTCAAGAATGGTATCGTGAGACAACACCCCGTAGTTGAGGATGTCATGGACTGCCTGGGTAGTGAAAGATTCTTCGACCTTGGTGTACGGGGCCACGGCCAAGTGGTACCCTATAACGGCTAGAAGCGCTGCATCTAGATAGACATAGTACGTGTACATTTCAGATGCTAACAAAGAATGAGAGGAGAAAAAAAGTACTGGATCAAAAAAGATCGCCAAATATCACCAAAAAGATCACCAACTACGATGGATGAGATACCATTATTAGTAACGGAACTTCCGACGAGTGCGGGAGCCGTGCCACCAGGGGCCAGTGCGGTAGCAGAGACGAGCGCGGCGAACGACGATAAGAGAATAAACGAGCAAAGCCGGGGCGAAAAGAGAGAGTGTGAGGGCGATAGTGGGAGAGACGAAGCAGCAAATCAAGAGGATCAAGAGGATGGTTTTAAACGTAATGGGAGTGTGCAAGAAATAAAAGGAGGGCAAAAAAAAATCCCTGTCACTATCATCACGGGATACTTGGGATCAGGCAAGTCGACGTTGCTTGAAAACATCAGCAGGACGTCCAACAAACGGCTTGCCATTATTCTCAACGAGTTTGGCGACTCCTCAGCAATTGAAAAATCAGTGACCATCAAAGATGACCTGTCGCAAGCAGTACAGGAATGGCTAGATATTGGTAACGGGTGTTTGTGCTGCACCGTCAAGGACAATGGAGTGGTGGCTATAGAGCAGTTGATCGAGAGGTCGGGCGACCGCATCGACCACATTCTTCTAGAGACCACCGGGGTGGCGGATCCAGCGCCTATTGCCAAGATGTTCTGGTTGGACGACGGTCTTGCCTCCAACATCTACATAGATGGTGTAGTTACTGTAGTTGACTCCAGCAATGTGCTTAAGTGCTTGGACGACGTGGGCGGCCACTGGCACCGTGAGAACCAACACATGAAACTGGCCCAGACTCTCGAGCCACTGGAGTTGACAGAGGAGGAATTGAATCAAGAACAGGACCAGTTGCAGCAAGGCATCACCACTGCACACCTACAAATAGCATTGGCCGATACCATTCTCATCAACAAGGCCGACCGCATCAACAGCACGGCGCAGCTCGATGCAATCACCGATCGTGTTCGTGGGATCAACAGCCACTCGCCTATCTACACCACCAGCTACGGAGACATTGGCTTGGAAAAGATCCTCGATCTCCATGCGTACGACGGCGACTCGGCATCCATCACCAAGTCGCTTGGGGCCATGAACGTGGGCTCGTTCCATGATTCACGTATTGCCACTGTGACCATGGAGTTCCCGTTCTTGTCCCACGCGACCCAGTTTGGCGAAGTCGAAGCGTTTCTTCAGTACGTGTTGTGGGAAAATACCGTCGCAGGCCGGGACGTCGAAATCCACCGGCTCAAGGGCTTGTTGGTGTGCGGCGACGACGTGAGAGTGATCCAGGGAGTCCGTGATACGTACGACATAGTTGAGGGCGGTGTGCTTTTGCCGGGGGTTGTTTGCAACAAGTTGGTTTTTATCGGCAAGAACCTTGAGCTCGAGCATTTATATACCGAATTGGCCAGGTTCTTGGTACCTACATAGATTGTATATACTCATGGGGAATAGACAAGCGACGGTATGGCCGGTGCGCGCACGTCCCGAATTTTTTCATATTTGATTTGAACAAACGCCAACTCCACATCGACCATCACCAATGTCAGACGTAGGACCGCCCAAAGAAAGCGAAAACGCCTTCAAAGCCTCGGGTCCTTCTGGAAACAAGCCGCCTACGCCCAAAAAGAAGGGATGGTCTAACCCCGCCCTTCGTATGATGGGAATCCCCAGGATATCGCTTCCTTCTCGAAACTGGTTAATCTTTTTCAGTGTGTGTACCGCAGTAGGAGGAGGTATTGCTTACGACAAGCACCAGCAAAGTAACATTCGTGCAAAGTGGATGCAGCATGTTGAGAGTTTGGGCCAACAAACCTACACTAGTGAGAAGATTGCCCGGAAATTGACTATCTACATTGCTCCTCCTCCCAATGATTTTCTTGATGTATCGTTAAGGCTCTTCCGTAAATTCATCAAGCCAGTGTTAGTATCTAGTGCCATAGACTTTGATTTGTACAGTGCTGAAAGACAGGGTGATATTAGATCTTCGGTGGCCAAAAGAATCCGTGAATTGAGGGCTGCCAAGCTTCAACAGGAAAAGGATCAGCTCGCTCAGTTGGCCTTGGATAATTATAACAAGTCGTGGACGAAGTTCTTGAAAGAAGATGTTGCAGGATGGTTCAAGTGGAACTCTGTGCCTACTGAAGACGACGACAAACTTGTGGCCAGACTGGAATTGTACAAGGCCAGCGATGTTTTGGGTTTGTATCATTTTGTCGATCCCATCGCAACTGAAAGTGATGACCAGCTAGATATTGATTTGGCTGGTGGGGTGGTGTGTATCGGAAGAGGTGCATACAAGGAGTATATGACCGGTGTTCATGAGGGGCTTTTGGGTCCATTGGACAAGCCTCAAGAGTTGATCGATGAGGAAAACCGTATTGAAGCAGAAAAACAACAGAAAATCGAAGAAGATGAAAAGAACGGTATCAAACGTCTGGCGGATGATGATGACGACGATGACGAGGTAGAAGATGCAAACGGGTTGAAAAAGAAAAAGGGACCCGTGGTCAAACCATTTATTAGACCTGATCAGTATGCTGATGCCATCGTAGCACCGGAACTAAATTTGAGCCAAAAGGTATTGGATGATAAGAATATTCCTGTCTTTTTCGAACAACCGGTGTACGTTTTCCCCGTACCCAACCTTCTTGGGTTTTTAACAATTCCAAGAAAAATCTACCGTTATTATACCAAGAGAGAAGTCGCTGAAGACTTTGGATTCCGTACAACTGCTATTGTTTATAACCAAATCAGACCATTTGAGTACAAGGATTCATTTCTGGCAAAGGAGGAAGAACTTGACTGGCCAAAAAAGTGGGTTGAAACAGGTAAAAGTAAAAACTCGGAATGGGTACAGGAATTGGTTGTTGATGACCGTATCATTTCAAGAATGAGGGTCTATGACAATTCTCCTGACCAGAACTAGAATTATGTACATAGTGTAAATAGTAAAAAGATACCGCTAGCTTCATTACAATTTTTTTTATTTCCGTTTCCACAAAGTGTAGTTATATACAAAGGAGCCTTCATTGATATCTTCTTCCAATTTAATGTCGGCTCCAATAAACTTTTGAAGTTCTGGCTTAGACTGCTTTTCCCAGTCACTATCTGCACCATAAAGAGGAAATTTCAAAAAAGTGTCCATGGTAACTGGTTCATCCGATTCTATTTCTGTGATAAGAAGATGTGAAACCAAGGGATCTTTCACTAACTCATTGTAGATCTCGGCACCGCCAATGATAAATATCCGTTGCAACTGTTTGGTAATGGTCTTGGAATACTTGTCTAGTTGTTCGAGCGAGTCATTTATTGAATTGGCTTGAATCACGCCACTGTCTAAAATTTGGTTGGAATAAGAACGAGATAACACCACGTTAATTCTATTTGGTAAGGGCCTGAATTTCTCAGGAATTGATTCCCAGGTCTTCCGTCCCATTACAACAGCGTTTATACCATTGGGGGCCGTAGTGCTAGACGTAACACCCTTGAAGTATTTGATTTCTTTCTTTAGTCTCCATGGCATCTTACCCTGGAATCCAATACCTCCATTGGGCTTCAAAGCAGCCACTATGATTGCGACTGTAGGTTTGGTTAGATCAGCCATTGCTTGATGAGTGCAATATACGTAAACCTGCCAAAGACGTTATACGCGTAGTGGAGCGCGTGTCACGTGCCTGGTGGCCCGTGGTCCCACTAATTTTCGTTTTACAAGGGTTAAAAAGTGGGCAAATGCTCCATTTAAATACCCATGCGCAAATTACTGGGGAACAAGTCATTGAGGTTGCATAGCGTACTGTTAGCAAAGGTGTTGGTTGCTGCAATTGGTGAAGTATGATTGATATTTCCAGGCTAATTGAATAGCCGATTTTTTGGAAAATGCACCGACTGCATATACCCTGACAGTTGTATTGATATAAGAATAATGTCTGCATATAATAGATCGACTAGAGTTTTAAAATATGAAAGAAAACAATACAAATGTACGAGGTTTGAGCGCGGCATTAACGATTGCAAAAACATGACCCAAAAATAATTAATAGATAACACATTTACTAAAATACACAACCCTAGTCGAGTGTAGAAAAGAATAAAGAACAACTAGTAACACAGTAGACTCTTGAATCCAGAACAAAAATAAATAGTTCAACCACTAAATAAGCCGAGCCTAGGAAAAAGGATAAGAAAACAATATATAAAAATAATAAAAAGAGATAAGGTAATAATAACAAATATTGGAAGTGGTCGTAAACAGCCCGAGAGAAAGTCCATATGCTTGATATACAGAGAATAAGATGTGGGCATCCAGAAAATGCACGTTGCCATAAACTTCGTGACGATAATTCAAGACCCCTCTCCATCTAGGACACTTGAGAATAGTCAAGCCCCGCATTTTAATTATGATAATTATTTGGCAGCAGTCTTCTTCTTTGGTGCAGTTTTTTTGGTAATAGCTTTTGTAGCAACCTTCTTTGCTGTAGGCTTGGTAATTTTTTTAGCGGCAGTCTTTGGGGCAGCTTTCTTTGCTTTGGTTACTTTTTTATCGGCAGCCTTTGCAGTTTTTGGTTTGGTGGTGGTCTTAGTAGTTGCCTTTGCTTTGGTGGTCTTGGGTGCTGCGGTCTTTGCTTTGACGGCGGCCTTTGGGGCAGCCTTTGTGGTGGTCTTTGCGGTGACTTTTTTGACTGATTTTGGTTTCGTTACTTTAGATTCCTTAGTAGTCTTTGATTTAGGGGCGGCCTTTGCCTTAGTAGCAGCAGCTTTTTTTGGAGCTGGTTTGGCAGGTTTGGTAATCTTAGGAGCGGCAACTTTAGTAATGACTGGCTTTTCCTTCTTGGCCAATTTGACAGGGCCGGATGGCCCTTTTGGTTGTAAGAAATCAGAGGACTCTACCCCTTTTCTCAATGCTGTGTTAAAAAGTGCATCGAAATTAGCAGCAGCAATATTATAATTTGTCTGCACATATTTCTTAAGAGCTTGGCGACTGCATTAGTTAGTAGATGTAACATTGGGTAAGTCTAAAAATTGCTTTACTTACGAAGAACCGTTTCTTTCCTTCAAGGTAATAATTGCGGATTTGATCATGTCTGGGGAAAAAGAATGTTAGTAAATAGTTGGAACATTGAAGAAATGTGTATTCGTACCTTTGTAAGTCACTTTGGATGGAGCGACGGCTGGAGCCTTCGCAGTTTTAGTTTTAGGAGCCATTGATAAAAGTTGTTGTTATCAGTTAATTCTATACTGAATGAGAGATGTGACTATATTTTTATAGTTTTAGGGAGGAGCGCACCCATAAAAACAAATAAATCAAAACAAACGCCAGCGTTGAGAAAATAGCGTGTGTGGGGCGGATTTTAGATAATAAACCAAAAAAATTGTGTCGGCTACAGAAAACCCGCACTCAAAGGTGCATACTATTGGATACCTTGCATATTAATTAAGGCTTGGTACCGACCAAAACAGTGTAGCAAGAACAAAATTCAGCTTTCAACCTATGACAATTCAACTTACTACATGATTCCTTCCTCAAAACCAATAGAACACGACTTCTTGCTGCTATTTTCCTACGTTTACACTATTGCACCTGCCAAATTTGTAACCTGCTTTTAGCCTTTAACTGTTTCGCAGCCGCTATAAACCGCCATAAAACACACTTTTATTTCTCTATATACAACTCCCCAAACCACCATAATTAAGGGCATACTTCGTGTTCCATCCATTGCTGACAATTGTCTTTTTCATATATAAACCTCCTGTCCTTGTCTACCTCGTATAAATCTACATGTTCGATGAACATTGCTACAACAGCAAAGTTCTTAAGCCCGTCCTCCTCCTTTTTTCCATCAACTCCTCTGCTGATCAGATCAATCTTTTTTCTGCTCTCGTCAGTCATTGGACTATTTGGTGGAGGTCGACGGAACGACTTCTTGAGGTTTTTCGAAAGTTTCTGCCATTGTCTCTGAATTTCATCTTCCCACTCTTGTTCAGTGGGCGGGTGGAATTGGAACCTAGAGAGATTCGAATATGATAAATCAACGGAGGAAGAATTCAATTGTGATACCAAACTCGGCGAGCAGAGACTAGCAATCACGGGTGTCTTTTGAGGGGAATGTGGTTTTTCACTGCTGTCGTTTACGTTACCGTTCGCACTATTGTAGTTATAAGTATTTATGTTGGTGGAAGATACCGACGAGGTTGCTGCAAGTGAGGTTGCGCGGACATTTGAACGCCCGTAATCTAAATTTAGTTCATCGTCACTTTCATTAGCAGGAGTGGCCATCTGGTATGAATATGGTTTCTTTTCGATGCTGCCTATTACTGGTTTATGTTGGTCGTCGATAATTTTAGCATGACCTCTGAATCTAAACTGTTTTCTGATATGTGGGAACCAAAAGACCGCCTCAAATCTATCATCCTCTATGATCTCTTGATACTTGGACATTCTTTTGTCAGTAGTAAAAGTAAGCACATTGCTAGACTTGTCATCGAATAACCATCCACGATGCACCAAAGTCCGGTTCTGAGGAAATCCAGACTTGGCATCAACTGTGGCTAGTTGAAAGCAAATAAATGGTGGGTTATTGTCACTGCTGGCCAACTCACTTTCAATAGCTTGGTTAAAAGATGGCACCCAAGCAGCCATATTATTCATTTGAAGCATTTTGGTTTGGAGACTGTCAGAACTAAAGACCAATTTTTTTGGTCGAATCCCTTTGTATTAATACTCAAGTGACCACTTGCCGATTTTAATTATTGATCTTCCCTACTTTACTACTTATACAATCAAGTGATTTGATGAGTCCACGTTTATGGGCAATTTTGTGCAATTAATTTTGCGGTCAGTGCGCGAAGTGCAAACCGACACGGGGAGGGAACAAGACGAGCAATACTTTATGTATTCGAAGTTGTGGACTCTACTTAAGATTACTTGGTAATCTTGTAATCTTTTGATACATTTTCCGATTCAATGACCGTCGCGACGCTAATCAATTTACTGAAACCTTATTTCTTGCCGATAAGCCCATCCCCTCTTGGTTGGATTGATCGAAGTCCGATGAGCCCGGTCACGAGACATCTTCGGCATTGACGGACTCGGAGAATTTTAAGGAGATCGACGTCGATAATTCCCCGCTGGCGCGCTGGTAACAACATAGCCAGGGAAGGTTTGGAGGTGGCAAATTTAAGACGCTAACCCGAACGGAATGAGGGGCAGCGATCAATGGAAATCGCACAGGCGGGCAAGACTAAGGTTTTAGGATTACAGTAAACGAGCAAACCACCAAACTACCAAATTCTAAGTATGGCGATAGACTCACGCCCAAACCCTGCTGCAGCCTCATGTCAGGGTAATTTCAAGAGCGCCAAAGTCCATAATGGTTCCACTCGGACGAATAAATGGCACTAGATGCGTGTTGGACGGCGTAGGAAACGAATTGGTGACCAATTAGAGAATAGGAAGCAGAGAGCCAGCGAATACGTAGAAGCATGTACACCACAACAAGCTGCCCGTGCGAGACTGTAATGATTGGCATTGGGCAATTCTCAACTCTGAGGGGCACAACGAAGAAGGCAAATCCCCTTCACACTATGTGATTGTACTGCAGCTTACCACTGATGAGTCAATGGCTGGTTACTGAATCTGTTATCTGTTTTTAGTACCGGTTCCACTCTTGGATGATCTGCTTGATACGGCCAGCGCACTTTTGTGCTTGTTCTCAGCCAAGACTATTCTGTGCAATCAGTTGGCTTCTGTTTCCTACAATCTGTCAGTTAGCTTATACTGTTTTTTACAATTTGTTAGTTGGCTTCTTCTGTTTTCTACAATTTGTTAGCTGGCTTCTACTCTGTACAACCCATCAGTTTGCACTGCTCCTACAGTCCACACTGCTTCGCACTCGTCCACTCTCTTTAGTACTCATTACTCTACGCTCACACTGGCGCACTTTGTTCTAATTCACGCACTCATCATCGCCATCTCATCTCTAATCTCACATCTCCACTATCCTTATTCTTATCATTCCTTCATGGCCTGCAAAGTATCCCTACACACTCGTGCATCCGCTCAGGATTCGCTTCAGCTGTACATACTCCTGCATCCGTATACGTCGTCTGTATCGGTTGTTCACTCATCTCCCCTCGACATAGTGCCTAACACATCCTGGTCGTCGCAGTGGCTCACTGCAGATCAACTTATCCAACTACTAGAGCTTAAACTGAACTCCATCTACATTGCATCGTCATCCTCAGACTTGCCTGAATCTACTGCTGATACTTTACACTACAAGAACCGTATCCTCTACCTCACTCTTACCCAGTCGTCATACCAATGCTGCCCTAACCTTGGCGTGCCCGCACGCAAACTCCTTCACTCCAAAGTCGGCCACGGCGCCCAAACTCAGGCCGCATATAGCTACTCGCTCACCATTGATTTGAATCTGTCGGTTCCTGCGCCTGTCAAGTACGTGCTCAACACAGTGTTCCCAAAGTGTCATCTTGATGTTTGTGCATACAACATCGATTTATCTTTTGTATCTGCATCTGCTCGCACGGCTACGACAAACCCACTTAATGTTGACATCGATACCTCACCCCTCACGGTTGATATCGGTAGTCTCGATGCTGAAGACTCGGACTCCATGTCCGATCTATACGAATACTTTACTCTTTTGGCGTTAAACAGCTCGCTGTTGATACCAGGCCACGTCAACTCGTTTCTAAGTTCGTACACCGTGCCGCAGCTAACCCCATTGGCTGCCAAATATTCTGCACTTTACGTCACCTCCTCTACTAACATCCACCTGCTGGAATTAACCACGATGTTTGACTCAGACTGGTCAGTTATCTCGGTCTGGGGACCCCGCTCGCATGTCATCTGGTACAATAGAGACAATTCAATTGTTTCTTGGCAATGCCAGAACTAATCCAAAAAAAAAACATCATTACATTTACATACTTATATATTTATTTACAAGGTTTCATACTAATATTTGTAGGCGGTTTTCCAAACTCAATTGAAGTCCTTGAATAACTCATCCATCGTCATTCGCTCAAATGGGTCACCACCGAAGCCTCCGCCTAAATTGAATGGGTTATACTTTCCTGTGTCACCCATGATTCCTTCGATGGTTTGGGAACCATTGATTCCCTCTAAATTGTCACCGTTTTTTATTGTTCCACCGGGAGTAGTATTCATTGCTCCGGGTGTTCCCAAATTCAAACCAGCCATTCCTCCGTTGTTGCCATTGTTTGGTGCCAGCCAATTGTTATCGGCTCCACTATCGGCGAAATTGCTGACTTGACTAACAAGATTATTATCCTTTCGAGATGACATCATGGAGAGCCAGAGTCGGTCGATTTGATCATTGGGTAAAAAGTTTTGGTCAAGCTCACTTGAACCGGTTGAACCTATACTTGGAACCGAATTAAGTTCCTCGTGGCTGGTACTGGTGGGATAACTAAATCCTCCAGAACTCATGTTGCTGTTGCTAGCAGCAGAAGCGTAGTGTGAAGTTTTACTACCAAACTGAGAGTTCTTTCTATTATTTTCGTGAGAACCTCGGGTTTTAATAGGCCCTATGTCGTCGGGTATATTATGGGTGGCCCTAAGTTCAGCAATACGAGAAATCGAAGTTTCAAAAATCTCAATAAGTTCCTCAAGCATTTCATTGTTAAAAGTAAAAGCTTGTAATTTTGGATCCGAGCGGTATTTTTCAAAGAATTCGGGTGATTTAAAGAACCCTGTCATCATTTGTTGAGCCTTCACTACTCTCCAGGCATAATAGTACTTTTGGCTTAAACGCACCATGTGCGATTGGAAAATCCAAATACACTTCACCAATAAGCTTTTAAGCCTGTTCAAGTATTCATAATGGGTTTTGTACTCTACGCTTTCATCCAAACGAAGCAAGTGGTCGAATTTCGATTCAAAGTTAAGAATGGAGATTTTAACTCGAATCAATATCCCTATCAACACCAATCCCGACTTGTGGCAAGACGATTCGAACAGAGGAATCACCACCAAGTCGGAAGAGTTTTTGAAAATCAAATGGGAGTTGCTGTAGAATTCAAAGTAGAACGGCATCAAGTCCCCCACTGCAATCTTGATTATTTTCTTAAGGAAGTGGAATGCAAGATCATTGTTCTTCCTTTTTTCGTAGTAGTTGTAGATGTGATAGTAGACGGTGAGAACAAACACATTAACGCCGTAAAACGCCTTCATTCTAATTATCAACGGAAACAAGTTACTGGGATACTTACTGAGTTCGTCATCTTTGAACAAGTTCTTAACGCAACAATGTTGCATTTCCATGTAGTTCAACCTTGTTTCCAAGCTGCGGATGCTGGTGTAACCCTTGATATCCAAGATTCGGGATAAAATATCGGAGCACCGCTCAAAGGATGAGTCCAACATGGGGAACGTAATCAACGTGGTTTTTTCAAGGTCTACGTCGAGACAGTTTTCGTTACCAGGCTTGTAGTAGGGAACCCGGGTATCGAAGGTGGAGTGGCTAATGTTGAGTGGAGAACCTGTGGTCAAACTGTTATTTATGTCTACAACCAACACCATGTACCACATTTTTCTACACAAGTTGTTTTCCTTGATGTCACCACACTGTTCCAGGAAGTTGTCGGGGTCTCGGTGAAGGCCAAGGGAGTAAGCCATCTGGATGATCATGGCATTGAATACCTGTGCATCACCACCATCGGCACCATCTCCGTCTTCAGGAGCATACATATGGTAGAAACGAGTGAGCAACGACAATTGCATGATGGCCAAGTTGGAAGCTCTCATCAAATTGAACTGGTTCAAGCATGCTTGACTCGTGTCGACAAGTCTAACGTCCACGGGGTTATCCAATAGATACTGGGTGTCTTTGTCGAGGTCAAGCTGGTCCAGACTGGATGTCAAGTTTTGTTGGAGGGTAAGATAAGCACAGCGGAGCATAAGAAGCAACGAACCCAAGTAGGCAAAGTCCAATTTCTTCAGTACCTTGAAGCTGCCGATTTTTTCATCGGCAAACGATTCGGGGCCGAGTATTTGTTGGATCTGCTCTTTCAAAATGACCTCGTCCACCACGGGACAGAATGTGTAAAAGTTGGTGAAGTAGCGCTTGTAAAGAAGCCATATGACTCTTTTTTTGGGGAGAATGTCCCTAATCTGGTCACAGAGCTCGCAGGCCTCGTGTCTGGTTTGTATGTACGGTGGAGCACCCAGTATTTTGTATGAGCTTGCACCCCCGTTGGATAAGATGGCCGGCATATTAGATACATTGTTTGTAGAAGAAGCATCCAGGGGTTGTTTAGCTATTGGGGTCTGAGAATGGATGGGTTTGGAATGCACAAAATCGGGGTCTTCTTCGTATGGACGGATATCGTTCAAGCCTTCTTCGTTGGTGATTTTAATGGAAAATTCCTTTTCGGTCTGAGGGGCCTCGTTGGATGCACCGTAGACACGTAGCATTTTCTCTTTGAAATCTTGATTCTTGCTGTGGATATGTTCCCAAAGAGCGGCACTTGCACTATCCACTCTCATCAAGGAAAACCACGAAAGCGGGCCAAAGTTTCTTCTTCTAGCGGGCTCTCTGTTATAGAGCGAAGGGTATCCTTCAAAAAAATTGATGGTATCGTGTTCAGGGGCTACTGGAGGATCTGGCCGCAACATGGAGGTCTGGGAGTCCCACATGTCGGTGAGCTGCAAGATGGTATATCGAGAGCGCGACCTATCGTTGTGAAAGTTCTTGTTGCAGGGATTGAGGCTGTTGGGGAGTTCTTTGGGTTCCTGGGGTCCATGGCGGATACGACTGGTGTCGTGCACTCCATCGTCGTACTGGTTGATCTTGACATGGACTGAATTCTCCAAGTTTCTTAGTTTTTCTTTGAGCGCCTGGAGCTCGTCACCAGCGTTAGATTCGTCGTCGTCGTGGACAGCTGACCGATCGCTGTCAATATATCGACAGATTTTGTTGCCATACTTGACACACCCCGAACAGGGACTGCCTCGGTCACACTTGATCTTCCGTTTCTTGCAGAACTCACACACTCGCGTGGCTCTCTTTCTCTTCTGTCCGGGCATCTTACTGGATGCCTAGAAGAAGATAATTATACCTGAATTCAATAACAAAGTAATATAAACTTGGGAAATTGGATTTCGAATTTCGTGTTTCGAATTTCTCGCCTTATTCTTTGATGAATTTTTTAATGGGCTGCGAATTTGGGTGAAGGAGGGAGCTTGGCGGCAAGGAGGTTGTACCAACAATGTCTAGACAGAAGCGACTATGTAGGGTTATGTGGTAGCGTAGGACCTCAACTAAGGATGAAGAATGTAGTCAGAAAAAAACGAGTTTCTGTGGGATAGCTGCAATTGATTGGCACTTGCCGATTAATGGTTCGATCAGTGACGGTCTGAATACTGATAGCTATAAAATTGTTTGCTTCCAAATAGTAAAAGGAAGTCAAACATGGAGCGGTGCGTGCGGCTCAGCAGGACGGGGCTGAGACCAGAATTTACTTCTAACGTATTGTTCAGGGAAGTATTGTCAGAATTAAAGGTGGGTAGTTATGAACGCACACGGCTGAAGTCAGTTTTTTTTTGCAGTTGATCTATAGGGACGGGACTACTTGACTGGCCCACAAAGCAATACCCACGAGGCTGGCCCTCAACGGCTCAAGTCTGAAATAGCCGATGTTCCGAGAGCTTCCAGTGAAGCAACAGTACGGCGGTTTACAATAGCTGGCTGCCAAAGCCGTATATGCTCGCCTTAGCTCCGTCTCCGTGTGTATCGCCGTTTGCCACTAAAATCACCCACTCATCAAAAAGAATCTTGCAAATAGGAGATGGGCAATGCACGGAAGGGGCGGATGCAATATACAGTGCTGACAACTCGCTCTTGGGTCGGCGGCTCTTCTGGCTTTGGCCGGACGATGGTTGCCTCTGGTGGTGCCGGAGTGGCAATTGGTGTCGCTGGAATCCAGTGGTCTGCCTTGTTCTGGCGATGTGTGCTGGCGATGGTGTCGGTCGCGCTCGAACGAAATCTATTATGTTGGCCACCGCAGTGCTCGGGTGACCAAGTCCATGGGTTGCAGCTGGAAAGTTCGATGGTGTTCCAACGATCAATTTTTATTATCAATATTCACGACGAGATTGGTTACGTGCTCGCAACTATCTAGAAGAAACAGATACGGCTATTGTACTCCTATTTACATGACGAATCCTTGAAAATATCCACTTCGGTCTCGGCGAAATGACTGGTTGCAAATAGTCGGAAGCCTGGTGCGACCCGTGAACGTCCCGGACCAGCCAGGGGGCACCCCGCCACCCCGCGCCAGTACGTATCACGTGCAGTGCACCCCCCTCCCCCAGGGCTGACGCCGATGTCTGAGTGACGTGTGCACACGCGTCCCGTGATATAGCGTCGCGTGACCCCTCTAAACATGGCAGGCGCACGACCCGGCCTGCCAGCCCAGGCTCCAAGTCTTCACGCCACGCCACCTAACGCTTGGGTAGCCCATACTGCCACCACCAATCTAGACCTATATTGGTGGACCACAATCTAGCTGTCCCGATCCAGTTCTAAGCTCCACTGATTTTCTTTTAATTATCACCAGTTCCTTCTGAGTAGTCATCAGGCATAAATCGCCTGCCGTTCTTGTGTGCCCAACAATGTCTGATTTCGCCCTTCAACTTATCCAGCAAACGCTTCTGGAGCTAGGTTACAGCTCAATCAGCAATGACCTTGCCGCTGCAATCAATGCCAAACGCGCCCTGCCTCCAGTACCGTACAAGAACATCGAGTGGTTCAAAACTGAACTAATGCTGGGTAACTATTCGGAAATCGAGTCGTTCCTATCGAGATCTTTGACAGGTGCTCCGAGTGTCATCGATGTTCTTCAATTGCACGACAGCACCGACCCCACGGCCGTAATTCTCGCCATACTTTATCTTGTGAGAAGAACCTATTTCTTTGAGCAGTTGATATCCCGAGGCTTTGGCAACAACCAGGAGCTAGTTCTTGACTATTTGCGCAACCAGCTTCTTCCGTTGTTGGATCAGTTTCAAGCCCGTCAGCTCGATGGCTCGGAACCAGAGTTCAATTTTTCCTCCGGGGCTTCTCTTTCAAAGTACTTTGATACAGACTTGTTGTCAGACTTGAACCGGTTCAGTGACTCGATTACCCTATTTGACATAGCCATAGCTCGAAATTGTGTGTCTAGAATTGAGTCTACCCGCAAGTCTTCCCCCTATTTTTTTGATTATGCGTTAGGCGATGACCCTTCTGAATCCTTAATAGTGGCCGTAAGAAGATTGTTGGTGGAGAAGTTATTGGCCAACGTGTTTCAAAGCACCAACCTGGCCTATGAAAAAGTGTACGATATTCCGCCCAAATCTCTTCAAACCATCATAAATCAATCTTTGTTGTACCAACAACTGCAAAACGCCTACTATTTACGGCCTCGAACCAAGTTCGATGCTTCCCATTCTGATGCAGAATTGGATTTGGTGTTGGGGAAGTCCCTGGCTGAACGGTCTCTCTATTACAAACAGAAGCATTTCCAAAACAAACTCTTACATTCCATAGTGTGTAAGGCCGAAGTATGGACCACCAAGTACTCTCCTCTGGGTAGATTCTTGGCAGCTGGAGATTACGATGGGAAACTCACCATATACGATGTATCCAATGATTATAAGGTGTTGAAGGTGTTAGATCCGTGGTCGTCGGAATTCCCCATCATACATCCAGAAACCAAACGTTCCGACTCCTACAAACCAGTCACCTCTTGTTCTTGGGAACCCCGCGAACAGTTTTTGGTTGCATGTTACATGGATAATCAGGTAAAGGTATGGTCGGTGGGTGCGTTGCACATCATGATATCTGATAACAAGCATTCGACGCCGTCTTTGGGAGATCCTTCCCGCGTGAGCAGCTTCCAATTGACAAGTTATTTTGTTTTGGGGCCCGATATCAAGGCTTACTCTTGTGAATTCTTACCTGATATTAGAGCCGGCACTAATAACGGAGCGCAGGCCGGTCCTGCTGCTAGCTATAACCCCCGATTTGTCGTGGGTTCTCCAGATAAAGTATTGAAGGCTTATGATGTAGATGGGGTGGAACTATTTGACTTCTACGGGAACATCGATGATGAACTCATTTCGGATGTAACCATGAAACAAGATGAAGAGTTAAGTTTCAACACCAGTACTGAATCGTCCGGTACTTCAATCACCAAGACCAAGGCAGAAGATAATCTAGACACTAATTTGGTCAACAGTTTCCACAGAATCAGAGATTTGTCAATAACTCCCAATGGGAAAGTACTAATTACTGCCGGCAGCGATCACCGGCTCCAGTTTTTTCAAATTCCCGATGTGTTTGACGAAAAGGCCTCTACAAGAAGAATAGCATCATTAACATTAAAGGGAGGCATTATATCGTGCTCGGTGTCAGCACTGGGGAAGTATTTGATGGTTAATTGCGAGCCAGAAGAGATTCAAGTCTGGGACATATCTGTTTTGGACCAAATCAACGAAGGCAAATTGGAATGTGTTCCGATGCTTTATCGTAAACTATTCGGGCACTATCAGAAAGTTCAAGTTGTCGGTTCCAGTTTCGGGTACTTGGTTGATAGCACCGGCGAAGAAGAAATCGTGGCCAGTGGATCTGATCATGGATGTATTTATTTTTGGAAAATGAATACGGGTCAGTTAATTGGTAGAGTTGAGTCTCATACTGGTATTGTTGGAGCATTTGATTGGAATCGTTTTGGTAAGGCTTCGAACCAGATAGATTTCGGCAAAATGTGGTGCTCTTCTGCTAATGATAATATACTAAAGATATGGAGCTTTTAATTATCTACAAAACTACGGTTTATCAACTTTAAATTTTTATTTAATTTTATGTTTATAAATTTATAGTATTACAATTCATCATGACCCACATCTTCTTTTTCGCCAGCGACAGCCTCAACTACTTGTTCCACGATTGGTTTTTCAACGTCTTCGTCATCTTCTTTGATTTCTTCAGCCCTAGCTTTTAATTCAAACCCGTCAACTGAATGGCTACCGTTCTCCTTGATGAAGGCAATCAAGTCATCCAATTCTCTCTTGTCGGAGAAAACAACCGGTTTTCTGATACCAGTCTTTTCATCCAATTCACCGTTAGCTGGGTATAATAATAAGGTTGGGTAACCTTCGATTTCAATTGGAGTATCGACATCGTTATTAGAGTGGTCAATGTTAGCAATGACAACCTTTGATTCTGGGTTCTTGGTATCGAAGATTTCCGCCAATTCATCCCAGGTTGGAGCCAACTTTTTACAGTGGCCACACCATGGAGCATAGTATTTAACAAACACATCCTTGGATACGTCGTCAACCACTTCACGGTAGTTGTGGCCGACCAACTTAATAACGGGGTTGGAAGCAACTTCTTCTTCGGTTGGCAATGGTTCGGATTTGATGATTGGCGACAATTTGTCGTCGAAGAATTCTTCAACAAACTTTTCAATGGCCTTTGGAGAAGGACCATTTGGATGTTCGGTTTGGTCAATTCCGTACTTCTTGTTGGCTTCGATTTGTTGAATGGCAAACAATGGAACAACTTCTGGGTTCATGTTGATGGCTTCGGCGTGTTTTCCGAATAAAGTGGCATCTAAACCGACAAAGTTTATCTTGCCTCTGTACTTCTTACCTAATTTGTTGAAAAGATCAGTTACGGATTCCTTTTCTTCGTTGGTGTTGTAGAAGTAGTAACCAAGAGGTAAGTCGGACGACATGTAGGTCATGTAAGTTTCACCGTTAATTTCACCAAAGTATGGCACGACTTCGTTCTTGACGAAAGTGGTCAAGGATTCGGCAGTGACCTTGGATTCGGGGAAAACAACCGCATCGTTGGTGGCAGGAATGACAACAATGTACGAAGGTTTTTTGGTATCGATTTTAACGGAAGGGAACTTGGATTGCAAGTCCTTGATGAACGAGCCATCTACGGAAACAAAGGTGTGGTCTTTTCTAAAGGACTTGGCAATGGTTTCAAAGATTTCCGATTCTTCTTCAGACTTGGTGGATGGGTTGACGTTTATCACGTAAGCCTTCTGCTGATTTTCCACCGCCGACTCGAAACCAGCAAAGTCGTCCACGACTTGAACAGCTGGCAAAGATTGCTTGACCATGTAGTCAGCAATGCCGTCGGCTTCTCTAGGACCGTCGTAGTCCTCGAAGGTTTCAGGACCACGGGCGATTTTCAATGTAGGGTACCCTCTGATGCCCTGTTCCAAACACAACGCTTCTTCTTCAGTACAGTCGATTTGGGCCAACTTGATGTTGGGGTGGGACTCGTTCAAGGAGTCAGACGCCTTGGAAAACTCAGGTCCCAACATCTTACAGTATCCACACCATGGAGCGAAAAACTCGGTAAGAACCAATGGGTTCTCTTCCAAAAACGTTTTGAAAGTGGCAGTGGTCAATTTGACAACCGCAGAATTGGGGTCGGCGGTAGCATCCCCTTCAGCAGGTCCGCTTGCTTGGGTTAAGCTTACAACCGATAAGAGTGTTGCTAAGGCTTGTGCTGAGAATTTCCAGAACTGCATGATAACTAATGATATCTAATGTGAAATTAAATTTCCAACACCAGACTTTCACGGTTTCTTTTATATTCCCGGTTGCCAAAATTAATAATCAGTGCCACCGTTAAGAACACGCTGTTTAAAATAAATACCGAGACGGTTTTGTGGACTGGCTGCGAACAGGTGTGAGTTGGGCCCAAACGCCCAAAGGGGCAAACTTATTGGCGACGATGAAAGGCCGGTAATTTCAAGTGGGATCCGGCAATAAGCATGCTACAGAAGAGGGGCGGTTGCTGAGGTGGTGCTGTTCTGCTGGGGTGGTGCTGTTCTGCTGAGGCCACCTGTTCTATTTTGCTTGACGAGCAGTGCAGGTAGCGAGAGTAGGGGCGAGATTGGCATTTGGGTTGGCGTACGGATTGGCGGTCGATTTGGGACCCAATTAGGGCCAAATTGGGTCGCGTGGCCCTCAGCTTGGCGTGGTCAAATACTGCCATGCTGCAAAACGTCTGGCACCAGCCAAGGGGCACATGCGGGCTGACAATGTAGATGATGTGCTGTCTAGTGGCGGACGCCATGGTGCCGCACGCAGATAAGCCTGTCATTCTGGCACTTAAGAACGTTTGCGGGCAGTTGTGATGTGCCAAAAATTAGGTGGTTGTTCGTGCTACGGTACCTACATCCTGGCACTCTATTACAGGTGTTAGTGGGGTCTGCGCTGGGCCACCGCTGCAAAATGGCGTTCAAGGGTAAACGTGCAAGTGTCCTAAATAGTGTCGTAAATCAATAAAAAAAAAGCTGTAAAATGTTTTTGTTGGCTCTACACGTATTGATAGCTGTCGTATATGTACTAGACACCTAAAAAGTCTCTCCAGGAGCCCCAGGTATCCAACTCAACGTCATATATATAGGACATACTATGTCTCAAAGAACTCTGCAAATACTGTGGTTGGTAATCGTAGATCAACATCACCAACCCCCACGTCAACACGGCAAAGTATTTCCAGGATTTGTTGTAGAAACCCGCCCGCAATTTCTTGTGCTGGTTAGGAGTAAGGCTGTTGAACGGAATGGCCTCGCCAGCATAGTTTCTAAGTTGCGGTTTGGCACAATTGAGGTATTGGTCCAACAATATCTTTCCACTGGCAATCAATACCCTCGAAAAGCAATACAATGTAATCTGATGGGTGATTCCGGGATGGAAGATATTGAAATGTTGTGAATAAACCACCCACGATCCGATACATCCTGACAAGAACTTGATCAATCGTTCGTTTTTGGATCCAAGCAATGCGTCATGCACCAATACTTTACAAAATAACTTATATATTATGGCAAATCCCGCCAACACCTCTGCATGGTTCTTGGTGGCCTCGAGCACCTGTTTCAACCGTGGGCCCAATGGTCCCAGTCTATAAAGCAAACTTATAACGAGCGCATGCAGAAATCTAATCTTACCCCCATAAACAATCCCATTTCGGGCGGACTTTATGATTTCCAAAAGCGGACGATACAACGGGTTGTTCAATACTGGCATTCTGGACGTATTCAACTGATTCTAGTGTGCTTGATGGCAGAATTCTCTAAGCTGCCGACCAAATGAAAACGTCACCATCGACCTTATTTGCCCAATCGGGTATTGTTGTCGGGGATCTTCTCCTGAACTCGTCACGTGGCACAGCTCCCAATTGTGGGGCGCTTGCGGTCACAAACATCTCATTAATAGGCAATTTTAGGTACTAAATGAGCCCCGGCTACTGCCTCCTGCATGGACAAACCAGTCTCAGGCCAGTTCGTCAGTTACGCTGGCCGCCATACCGCTGGCCCGCTTCCGCGTACATGTGAGACTGCGACTACGTCTCTCTACTATTCCATATGTTGTGCCTATGGCATCATAGGCCGGCTGTGAAAAACGGTTGGCGTCGAGGCACATGTTCTGCCAAAGTACATGGTTTGGCTGGCTATTGCTAGCCTCGGGCGTGGGTTGAGCGTTGGTGTGTTACAACCTACTACACATTGTATTCCGGACCAACACTTATACGTCCTTATTTGTATCGCAATGCCCATGGGCATATCTCCTTCTCTGTCTGCCTCCCCCCGCCCTCTTGGCCCGCATACCTTTCCAATTCTCTCACTCGCTTGAACAAATTTTTTTAGGAAATATTTAACCTCTTCAGAGCGAGTAAAATTTTAGACAGATAGGCAAACTTTAACCATCCTACCTACGAGATCGTCAAAAAAGCTTCGATTATCTCCTAGTTATATCTCATCGCGTATTTGATATATCCACCAGTTGAACTTGTTCTGAATCGAATCGTATTGCGCCTTCACTGTTTTCCGCAACCCAATTCACCAGTTTTTACAGCTGTTCGTGTGTTGAAATTTTTTAACAAACTTTTTTTTTTGCCTTTTTTTGTGAAGCAGTCGATCAAAAAAATTCAAAAAAATTCCTTCACCACAAACTTAATCAAACCATAAATTATCGTTCTCGAAAATTCATTAATTAAGTTGGTCACTTTTGTTTATCAATTGTATATTTAAACAATTCATTAACTACTTAATTCAACCAGTTATTGAATCCGTTCACTATTGAATATTGAAACTACATCCGAAAAGTCAGCTAGTTTAAAAGAAAAAAATTTTATCCTACATTGATTTCGATCCCAATTAAAAGTTGTCCAGCTCGTCTTAAAGTATCAATCTCATCACATACTATCTATTCATTATCTCATTATCTGAATTCAGCGTCTACTTTACATTGTGCCTGAAAATTTTTTTAATTCTCGTTTAATAATGTCATCTTCATCATCAGTATCGTATGCTAATATCGCTGCAAACGGTAAAACCACCGCTGCATCTGGGCCAAGTACTACTGAAAAGGATATCAAACCGAAATCTGCCCCTGAATCTTCTCCTGAATCATCTTCCACCGACTTGAATGCCGAATCAAAAGATTTGAGTTCCGCTACTGCTGCCACCGCCACCGCTAATTCTACCGCTTCTTCTGAAGAGAAAGACTCAGAGGACGATACATCTGCTTCTAGTGCCAAGAAAGAAAAGAAATCTTTGGCTCCAGCTCCCGTTCCGGTCAAATCCGCCTGGGGTTCTCTTTCTACTGAATCTTCCAACGGTTCTGTTGTTGATGAATACAAGTGGCCAACACCTGACAAATCGCCTGTTGAAAGCATTTCTGCAAACAAACCTCAACAACAAAAATTCATCAAACCAATTACTAACAAATGGGTGCCTATTAGTGCAAAAGTAATCTTGCCAAACCCAAGAAATACCCAACAGAAACAAAATAGAGCCAGAAAGAACAAGACTAACAACAAGACTAATGGTTCTGGTTCGGCCAACTCCCCAAATCTTGCTCAGTCCAAGAGATCAAGTCAGCCTAACGGTCAAATATCCAAGAAGGATAATGAACTTGAATCTGAAGAAGGTGCTGCTGCTGCTTCAATTGATATCGTTAATGATACCTTATCTAATTCTTCTGCATCCAATGAAGCTTCGGCCTCCAAGTCTAAGGACTTGGCCAACATAGACCCCACTCTTCAAAACGGTCACTCTCAACAGAACTTCCAACCCCAATACCAAAAGATCCTGGGTAACCAACAGCAAAAGAACTACAGACGTTACAACAATACCAACACCAATAATGGTCAACAGTATAACAAAAGATACAGTAACTCCGGTCAAGGTCAAGTTCAACAGTCGCAAGGTCCAATACAGGCACAACAACCTCACCAGCAACAACCTCAACCACAACAATTCCAACAACAGCAACAACAGCAACAACAACAACCAATCCAAGGTCAAATATTGGGGCAATCCCCACAAAACGGGTTCTACCATCCTCAACCTTATGTGCAAAACCAAAACTTTCAGAATTTCAACAACCGCCAATTTAGACCTCAAAATGGACAATTTAGACCTCATAACAGAAATTACAACAACCGTCATAGCTACCGTGCTTCTCCGCAACATCAGCAAATGGGTCCAGGACAACATCTCTCCCAGTCAGATACCCAAATTCCTCCACCTATTTCTCCAAAGCAAGACCCTCAACAAGCATTAACTCAACAAATTGATTACTACTTTTCATTAGAAAACTTAATTAGAGATATTTATTTACGAAAGAACATGGATACCGAGGGTTGGGTTGCATTGTCATTGATTTTGAATTTCAAGAGAGTTAAGATCATTATTAATGGTATTCAAAATTCAATTGAAAACGATAAAGAGGTTAATTCTAACTTGATTATTTTGGATTCAATTAAAGGGTGTCAAAACTTGGAAATCGATTACCTTAATGGTAAGGAAGTTGAATCAGCTTCGGTTGAAGATGTTAACTTGAGAGTCAAGGACAACTTTGGCCAATGGTTGTTACCCATTGAAAAATAAAATACTTGATTCCGTATTTTATTAAAACAAAACTTGCCTAAAAAAATATATTTATCTCCAAATTCAAGTGGTTTTGTTTGTAGCCCTATGCAAAAAGGGTATAAATTATAGAATTATCCACGTTGTCATAGAAATGTTTCTTGTTTCTACGACTACGACTACTACTACTACTACTACTACTACTACTATTACTGGTACAGTTTGTACTAATACTACCCTTCAGAAGATATCAACCAAATTCACATCATATTCTTTAAAGTTCGATGGCTTTACATTTGTGTGGCTAGAGAACTATTTCATTATAACTTAATATTTAGAAAAATCCTTAAAAAAAATCCCCTGAAAAATTGATTGTATCTCTTAACTTGAAAATTGAAAAAAAATATATATAATTGTACATATTATGATTATTCTGCTCCGTGTTGCTGATTTTGGGCTTAATGATCATCATTTTTATCTTCTATTTATTCGTGTATTTAGTCGATACTTCTTTATCTCTAGTTTTTAATTTTCTTTTTTTTTTTTTTGAATTAACGTACATAGACTTTTCACGGTCATGTAGTCTCAATTGCATTTCAGAAACCATAGCATCAGAAGGCAACCATAGCGTTAGAAGGCAACCATAGCATTAGAAGCTTGGAGGTTACTATGCAAGAATGCCAAGATATTCTGGACGTACCTCACGTGTCCCATTTTGCACCCAAACGTTTAAATTACAAGTATTATTAAATTGACTTATTCAAGTTGACGGCTATATACTACTAATAGGTTTCATATTTCCAGACAGATTGGCCAGGGTTAAGTAACTCGTTCTCATTCTCGGCAAAGTAAGCACCTTGTTCTTGGGAAACGATGATCTGTAAATACAAAAAGAACTTTTCAGGAACAAAGCCATTCGCAGCCCAATCTTTCTTGAAGTCCGCCAAGGTCTCAGCCGAAGATTTTTGGCTAGACTTGGTCAATTTAACGTTGTGGTCCTTTTCATACCTGTCGAAAACTTGTTGCAAAGTAACCACATCACTCTGGACTCTAATCAAATCTGGTAACTTGGATGGATCGGGATGGGTAGCAACTGCGGCAACGGAGTTTGCAATATCAGCGACTCTTGAAATAGATACTTTGGTTGAAGGTTCACCTAAAATACTGATGGAGTTGTTTGCAGCATCAATACCATAATGAGGAACTAAATCATATGAAAAGGAGCCAGGGATAGCAAAAAGGGAAGTAGCGATTTCAATGGACTTGGTACCTTTGGCACGAATGGCATTAGAATGGTTTGATTTGACACCCAAAAATCCTGGTGCATACTTTTGGACAGCAGCAATATCGATACCAAACCAAGATGGGATGAATAACTTAGGCTTGACTCCAGCAACAATATCTTCAATTTGCTTGAAGAGTTCTGGTGATGGTTTGACTAATTCAATGACAACATCGACACCAGACAATTTGGAAACGACATCTTGTGTATTGGAGTAGTCAACTTTAATGTATTCGACATTTTTACTGGAAACGTTGTCGGCGCTTCTAGTAAGAGCCTTTAATGGGAAGTTAACCTTTGAAGAAAACGCTGGTGATTCCAAGGCTTGAAGAACATCCTTACCTAAGGATCCGTTAAGACCGAAAACTGCGATTGAGACTTTGGACATTTTGAGATTTTGATACTGTTATCGAGATTGTTATGGAGATTGTTAAAGAGACTGTTAAGAAGCTTGTTGTTGAAATTGTTTTACGACTGGATGGTCAACTTAGAGGGAATTATGGGGTCCATTTATACTAAATTAATCTGGTAATTATCAACCACAGTTTCAGTCATCGCTGTGTATTCTGTGGTGCAGCCGATATGCGGATCCAGGTCTACGCGAGCCTCAATCACTGAGGCAATCCTCGTAAAATACGCTGATTTATAATATTACTAAAATTATTAATGTTGTGTGGCAGAGAAAGTTTATCTGACCGCATACCTTAAAATTACGTAACCCTGAAAATTACGTAAAATTGGTAAGGGCCAATGGGCTAAGATTGGTAGAGATGTGTTACGTAACCCGCGTATGAGCGTATAGTGGAAGTTGGGTAATGACGAATTACGTAAGATTGGTAAGATTACAAACCCGGGGTGTAATTTTCGGGGAATATTTTTCGCGGAACATCTTGACGGAATATTTTTACTAATGAATAAGTCAGCCGCAATGCGACTTTGACAGAATTTGATGTACAGAATTGAATCAAGTTTGCAGCCATACGGCCATACTACAGCAGATATTAGTGGACGTGTGTATTAAGTAGAGAATTGAAGGTAAAAAAGAATTATAAGGAATTAGCAGCCGATATCCAAGTAATGTGCAGATTTTGGAGGTAATGCCATGATCAGGGTCTGATGAATGTGGATGAAGTGCAATGAGGAATGGCCATGGGCTCTTATAGAAATCGATTCAAGGGCTCTGATAAATGTAGTGTTTTTATTGGGTTAGTATGTTCGTTACATGTACTCGAAACTGCCGAAACTTCTACGGGCCATTCCGTTAATGTCAAACATCAATATCCCCGAGTCTTGGCATCCCACCAAGATATTGGAGTCATACCCATACTTTGAATTGCAAAACTCTATTCCGGCCAACTCCATTTCTCCGTGTATATGATTAATTGATTGTTGGAACGAGTCTTCGCAATAGTTGGCAAAGAGAGCATGGCTATTAGAGCCACGGGCATGTCCAGATCCGGCGTTGGAGGGTCTAGCACGAGAGGGGCTTGTTCCCGAACCAGGAGCAAAGTCTAGGTTCTCGTAGACGTACAGCAAATGGCTGTCCATATCCTGGGTTAGTTCAGGTTCTTCGTACAGAAATGAGCTTCTAGCAGGTGAGGTAGGCGAGATATCTGGCCCCGTGGTCGAGGGGTTGGAGCCGTTTCCTGACCACTGTGGGTAGTTAAACTTGGGAGGGGTGAGTTCGACGTCCTCCACGGGTGGTGGCGGTGGCGGGGTGTAGAAGTAGTCCTTGAACAATTGTGGGTTGACATTCACAAGGTAGTCGTAGTCGTATACCAAGGGAGCGGTGAACGAAAGCTCGGAATCGTGCTTTCTGCTGGATTCAGTGTCGCCATAGATATCTACCTGGCAGATATCGTCATGGTTGTTTGTCTTCTGGGTCTTGTACTCGCCAAACTGGTCCAACGCAAAAGGCACTACAATGACCTGGTGGTCGTCGGCATTGGAATAGTTCAAGTTTCTCAAGTCCACCAAGTGGATGCGCCCCACATGCTCGGAGATGATTAAAAGATCATTCAAATCGTTTTCGGGGGAGAACTTCGACACTCTAAATGCCCCGGACTGGTGGCCGGGACGGGTCGATGTGATGGAAACCAAAGGCTTATTGTCTCTAGGAATCTTCCGCAAGTCATACAACAAACAGGTTCCGTCCTGGAACACTGTGGAGAAAATATTACCGTTGGAATGGTACGAAGTGCCAAACCCTAAGTCGTGGCCCGTGGAAATGGTGCGGACGTTGCTTGTTGGACTCGTTGGATCCACCAAGAAGATGGAGGACGAGTCACCTGTGACCATGAGTAATTTCTGGTTGACCGGGTTCCTCACTACGTTGTTGAGACATGTGTTGGGCTCGCAGCAGATTTTGTTGGCGATCTTGATGGAACTGTTGTTGATGTCTAAACAGTACAAGTTGCTATCATTATTGCACACATAACTATCCCAAGCTGAGCCCGCACGCTTGTAGATGGTCACGTCGTTGTTGATGGTTTCGCCAAAGCGCACTGTCTTTTTCACATCGAGCTCGGGGTTGTAAAACGAAAAGAGCCCTTTTTTGGGAACCAGCGACGTCAGGCCGCCGGCTGGAGGGTCCAAGCATTCTATAGATTTGGAAAATGCATTTGAGGTGCTGTTGAGAAGACCCCCGGTGACCACCGCACCCTCAACCTGGTTGAAGCACCGAGGGTAGTACGAGAGGTTGAGGTATGACTCTACCGATGCAGATTGGTCGGGCGAGCCGGGCGAGCCTGTCGAGCCTGTCGAGCGACTGTGGAACAGACTAGGGAGCTTCATGCGGTTAACTGAATCGTTCCGTGTGTAGAAAACCGAATTCGATGCATAGTCGAACTTGATCAAGTCCCGTAGCTGCCAGTGGTTGACCGAAGGATTCACCCCGGTGATGTACGTTGGATTGGGTTTGAGATAATGGTATGAATGAAAATACTTCTGGAAACACTGATGGTAGTTGTCGTTTCTGGATCTCTTGATCCGGTTACTATGGAAATCGTGACGGGTCTTCTTGGGGACCTTCTGGGAAATATCGATAGTCATTGCAAGTGGGTTGAAAGCTTCTGTTGGTCTATTATATTTTGGTTTTGCTGAAATATGTATTTTTCGGGTTGAATGAATCGACTTTAATCGTTTAAGCTACTGATATGGCACGGATGTCTGGCAGGTCGACTGAGTAGTTCTTTAATTGATGATGTGATTTCAAGATCCTCAACACAAAACGTATGTGAATTTGGTCCTGCACACACTGTATCTAGACTGTGTGGGGTCACGGCCCCGTCCGGGCTCCCACTGCAGCCACGGCATTTACGCCGCAAAGCTGGGGCCTTGCGGATGGAACTGGACGAGCTGGTGGGGTGATGGGGCCTGGAGTCTGGTAGAAGCAGGCGAGTTGCCGTGTGGTCCAAAATCCGCAATGTCGATCACTTCGGGTTCACTGACGGTGTCGCTATTGTTGCCTCTCAAACCGGTCATCCCACTCTGGCTTATCGTCGTCACGTGCAGCTAGTGATAGTGTGATCTCAGGAGCATTTTGTGTGCGGAGTCAGACTGGGGAAGGCTGAGTGGGGTGATGACTACGGCACACTTGCTGGCGATACGGTTCCTTGTCCAAGCGCCTCGGTGTGTTCTACTTTAGTCTTGCTACTGCAGCCATGGGTATCTGAAAAGTTATGCGTTTGCTCGTATAAATGCAGGTGAGTCTTGGAGAAGGGCCGAAGTCAAAACAGTGGGGAAGTCCCGTACGGGACTATACAATAGAGAAGTCCATTAGGGTCGTGATCGAAGATTAGGGTTGAGTTTATATTTGGTGCTTTGTTCCGTTTTTGGGCTTCCGGTGGCTCTTTTATTCAATAGTCTATCTCTCCACTGTTTACTGGGATCTCTATCTCTACTCCCAGCTCGTTCTCTATCACTTTTTGATCTTTTGGGTGCAAATTCAATTGGTGTGGCTTTTCGTGTAGCAAAATATATTTTATTACTATCTATAAGTACCCTATACCAACCCACTCAATGTTAAACGCTCCAAGAACGGTGGTAAATCGTCCTTTCGAATCTCAATCACCGAGCTTTCAAAACTGTCGATTCTCACCTTGGCTCCCGATGTCGTGGCCAACTGCTGAAAAGCTACACTGAAAGTATTGAGCCTCGTAGTAATGGTGTCTATGCTATGCTTGGAGTCGTCCTGTGACAACTTGGCCCGGGTGCTGTTGTCCATGTCTCTAGGATACTTGGGTGCTAACCCGATCACCAAATACGTGTCACTGCTCACATCTAAACTAGCCACCACCAATGGTTTTAGCGATTTGTTCTGGTTGGCGAAATCGAGCTCTGTGATGTTTTCTAATAGCCAACTGCCTAGTTTTGAAAGTAATAATGGGTTGTTGAAAATCTTCAAATCAGGAATTGAACCATCGTTGAGTACGCAAAGACGATAAAGCTTGAGGTTCTTGATGAGTTTCCGTTCTAGCAACGACATTCCTGTCTTAAATATTATTTGTTGAATTAATTTGGCATGCTCCAAACCTTGAAGCATGAGCTCGAGGCCCCGAGTCTTTTTAGGTGCCCCTCCTATAATCGATTGTGTTGCTGCCGATGCTGCCGATGCCGATGATCCATGGGAACTGCTGCTTAGATTAAGTGCATCCCATGAAGACCAAAAATTGTTTACCCAAGCCTTTTCCTTTCTATCAATACGATCCTGAATTCTTTCGTCTTCATTCAAATTGGACTCATCCAAATCTTCATGGTCGGAATTACCAGTGAACTTGCGGTCTAATTCTAATAATGCTGTGAGTGATTCTACGCACTCCATGGCCGATAACTGTCCAGTAAATCCAAACGTACGTATAAACCCATCGCGGACTATGCCCTCCAACCCATACAAGGGCAAGTACTTGGAGAAAATGGACGGCAACTGTTTCTTGATACGGATATCCATGTAAAGCCACTTCTGTTGAGCAATGGCTAGTGAGACTCCCATTTTGGCAAAGAGTTTATGTAGTTTTTTCTTACCATCTTCGGTCCAAAGATTAAGTTTCGAGTTGACATGACTCAGGTAGAAGAACGAATCATACAACGTCCAGTGACGCAATAAGAAAAGGTGGTAATCGCGCTCGATGCTAAGAGACGTGGAGTCGGCAGTTTTGGATTCCGACCCAGGTTCATGAGAGGGGTTTAATCTGAGAACCTCGTCCTTGTAAAGCGGCTGCAACTTGTCGTAGACCTCGGGGTAATGGTTGTCGAGAGAAGAGGTACCAATGATGGCTAGCCAGAGGTTATCGATGCTGGTTTCTCCTATGGCAGCCAAAAATGCATAGATGGTGGCTGTTGTAGTGGTCATTATGGTAGTTCCTTGGTTGTAGTAGGTCTGTAAGGTGTCTTCCCATTGAGATTTGGCTCGCCTTCTTTGACGTTTAAGTTTCTTGGCCTGTATTTCAAGCCGTTTCCTTTTTCGCGACGTGGTTTCTTCTGAATCTTGTGATGTTATCGAATATGTTCCGTCGTCTTCTACTTCGTCTTCTTCGTCGTCTTCGTCGTCACCTCGCATTTTATCATCGTCGGTGGTGCTATCCGAAGAGTCCTGGTCCGAAGAGTCTGAGTCATCCCCTTCCACCAATTGCTCGTATGCAGCCTTTTGAGTGAGAAGGTTTGCGTCTATGAAGCCGTCATCAAAGCATACAATCATGGAAGATCCAAAAACGTTATCCAAGTTCCATGGCCGGTGACCATCCATAATATAAATCTTCCTTCGTAGAGCAATGTTGTTACGGCGAAGTATGTCATCCTGGTTCAAATCGTCTTCGGCATTATAGTCGTCGATCTTGGAAGATTTCAGTCCTGAATGCACAACAAAGTCGTCTGGGTTAAGCTCAAAGAAACTCTCCAAGTCCAACATGGCACCACAACCAATTAGAATGACATTGGTGACTTCGGTGTCGAGTTTGAGATAATGTGTTTTGAGGTCAGTATATCCCACCACTGGAATAAGCTGGTACTGTATAAGTTCTTTTCTTAAGAGCAAACTCAAGATCTTGGCAGCACATAAGGAATCGATGTTGAGACACGATACAAAGATCACGAGTTTGCATGTGGAGTGAGATAGCGACGTCCTTTTTATATCTCGAAAAGTCTTTGAATACTTCTCGGGAGTTATATACATGATGTGGAAGCTGGGCTGTAAATCTAGGCTTCAGGGCGAGGTGGCAGACGACGATGAGTGAAGTTGGTTATAAGTTGAAGTTGAAGCTGATGTTTTCTCAGAAACGCGTTGGCCTGCACACAGACGCGTAGCGGATGAGACGAACAGGATGGAAAGGACGAAGTTGGAAGGGCACAACAGTGAGTTGAGGTTGGTGAACGGCTGTTGGGATAGATGGATGTAGATCAGTAGTGGATGTAGAGGGATTTTGTATTGCTGTTTAGTTGAAGGGCAGAGTAGTTCTCGGTGCCCGGGCTCATAAGCCGCTTTAGAGGACGCGAACATCCAAGCACTCTGGTAATGAGAATGGGAATGTCTAGGAAGATCTGTAGTAGGAGACTGCTGGCAATAGAGAGATAGGTTTGGTTTTGGAAGCATAGAGATACAGATACTGACAAGCGTGCACTTCGATTTGGATGCTGAAAAGTTGAATCGACATAGAAGTAGAAGTAGACATAGACATAGAAGTAGAAGTAGATATAGACATAGAAGTAGAAGTAGATATAGACATAGAAGTAGACATAGACATAGAAGTAGACATAGACATAGTTTGAAAATAAGATAAGTTAATTGACATCAAAGTTTTAATCTTGACATAGAAACTGATAATGAGATATTTATTGTTGGTGTCGGAATATTAATAGATAAGAATGCGTCTAATTTAAAGTGTCAAAGTCTCTCCAAGTTTAAATTGGGTCCCCCAACACTTTAATTTGAATCAAAACGGCAGTGTGCGCAAATACTATAGAGGCCACAAGAAGAGTTTACCATGACAACAGGTTTAAAAGTATTAACTGTTCCAGTTAAAGGCGAGCCCATCGCATGTAAGCCTCGTTGACGTGATATTTCATGCAATCAAGTAGCTAAGCCACCAATTAGATGCACTGCAACACACTGCACACCGGGTAAATTGGTGGTAAATTGGTTGACACTAAATCCCTGCTCTAATTAATATACCATTGAAGGAATACCGGATGACAGAAATTGAAATGGTTACGAAGCTGCTGCTTAAATACACACCAAGGATCATTGGTTATCTGGGTCAACACTCTTCTGGGTCAATATTAATTGTTGCAAATGATTCGAGGACTATCTTGGCAATTTTTCCAATTTATCCAGAGCCACGTACAAAACTGAAGAAATTAATGCTGAGGAAACGGTTCCTGCCAGTGACACAAGATTGTTATTTCATTGAAGAGCAAAACTTCAAGAACGGAAAAATCAAATGTACTCATCATTAGTTGATCATGGTATTGTCTTAACGATGAGAGGTACTTCAATCCAGGAAATGCAAATGTACGGGTGAATGCAAGGCTGATATTAGCCATTGGTTTCTAGACTGAGAGTTTCTACTTTTCCCTGCTATTGCAAGCAATTGTACATGAGAAAATCTTAGCCGTGTGACGGAGTAAACGAGCCAAGCTGCTGTAGCAGAGGTATGGGTGCAAGCACGTTGGGACGTCAATTCTTGGGTAGCTATAGAAAAGATTATTACAAAATAACACCAACTGCTTCTTTTTCACTATCATAACAATATTTAACCTCCTGTTTCTCATTAAATGCATTAGTGTTGAAAGTGTATCAGAAACTCTCAAAATACTAATATAAATGACACAGGTCTTTTGAACACACAACATTAAAGACGAGATAAGAAGAAAATGGTAGACTTGTATTCATACAAGTGGCGCCCCTTCCATCTAGCTGGGGCCAAGCTAGCAATGGCTGCAAATTAGCCGATATCTGAAACGCAGTTTAAAGCTGCAAGGCATTTTTCTTGGTAAACTAACGGGCGTGTGGCGTAGTTGGTAGCGCGTTTGCCTTGCAAGCAAAAGGTCACTGGTTCGATTCCTGTCTCGTCCATAGTTTATTTTTTTATTTTTTCATCTAAATGAAACAAGCCTTTTTTTTAACCATCCCCCACGCGATCACCCGAAGCAGCGTACTCCCTGACCAGGAAAACGTTTCCAAGTGAAAAGACCATGCCATGGCGATCTACCCCACAGATCCAAACGCACACCCCAATCGGCAACGTCATAGGCGATCTCGTGTATCCGCGTACCCCAGAATCCCCCATACTTATATGTCATTACCTCCACCTAAACTGGGGTAGCATTATCCCTCCAGGCTCGCGTGGGGGAGGCCCGCACCCCCACGCGCAATGTTCAAAAGTTTCCCAGCATCAAAACGCCTCAATAGCTTACCTTCACTACTCGAATTTCAGCCTCGTAATTTCCAAGTCGTTTATGTGGTCGAATATCAGGGAGAAGTATATATAGTGAACAGAAGTCCCGGATAATTTAGGTTATTAGGACAAATATCCTGTTAATTATCCTTCACCATGACTGAAAAGGTTCACACCACCTCTTCGGTAGCTTCCCTCAAACAAGAAGATATGTTAAGCCTGTCTAGTGGAGTCAGTGAAAACGACACCAAACTGGTGAAAAGTTCGAGTGATTCCCACAAGTCAACCTTTTTAGGTTTGAAATTCAACAATGTGTTCAAGAAGGTGGAAGAAAGAGAAACCCCCAGCCAGGTTTACAACTGGAGGATTTATGCCACGGCCATCATGGCCTCTGCTGCTGCCATCATTATTGGCTACGATGGTGCGTTTATTGGTGGTACAGTGACTCTTCCAGGATTCAAGGAAGAATTTGGCATTGACGACTCCCACCATTCCAGTTATATTATCTCCAATGTGATTTCGGTATTTCATGTTGGATGCTTCTTTGGAGCGTTATTTTCGTATCCGTTTTCATTCTATATGGGCAGGAAACGTCCCCTTATTGTGGCATCGACCCTAGTCACCATTGGTTCGGCCATAATGTTGGCATCTTCCAAGGCCAACGGTTTGGGTCCAATGTACGCCGGAAGAGTATTGGCTGGCATAGGTATTGGGTTTTCGACGAATTTATCTGTGGTTTACATCTCGGAAATCTCCCCTCCTGCTATCAGAGGACAGTTGACCAGTAGTTATGAGATCGGCTGGAGAGTGGGTGACATGGTGGGTTTCTGGATTGCGTTTGCCGTGGATTCACATGTGAAACCCAGCAAGAAACAATGGTTTATTCCATTTGCAGTGCAACTTATCCCCAGTGCATTATTCATGGCTGGAAGCATTGTCATGAAGGAATCTCCCAGATGGCTTTTCCTGGTGGGCCGTGACGAAGACGCCTTGAAGAACTTGACGTGGTTGAGAAACTTGCCAGAAGACCATGAGTATATTCATTATGAAGTAAACCAAGTTAAAGAATCGATTGAATTGCAGAAGCAAAAGCTTGGGGTCAAGATCTGGGATCCGTTCTTTGAAGTGTTCTTTAGAGATCGCCATATTCTCAAAAGGTTGTGTATCACTTGTGGATTGTTTCTTTTCCAAAACTTCTTGGGTATCCAGTCAATCAATTATTACTCTCCCAAGATTTTCAACGGACTTGGTATCAAAGGTACCAACGCCTCGCTTTTTTCCACCGGTATGTTTGCAGTTGTCAAATTTGTGTGTACTCCGATCTATATTTTATTAATTGTTGATTCGGTGGGTAGAAGAAAAGCCTTCATGGCATCTTCCACGGTGTGTATGCTTTGTTTCTGGTACATTGGAGCATATTTGAAGGTCAACGATCCAACTCTCCCGGGAAACACACCGGGCCCTGGGGGTAAGGCTGCCATTGGAATGATGTACATCTGGATCGCATCTTTTATATTGGCGTGGTCTGGAGGTCCATTTGTGGTTGGAGCTGAAGTATTTGACCAGAATATCAGATCGTTTGTGCAGGCCATCAACGCTGCTGTATCCTGGGTACCTATCTTTGTCATGTCACGGTACACCTCCAACATGATCAATGCAATGCATTATGGAATCTACTTTTTCTTTGCTGCGCTTGCGTGTCTTTCAATACCGTTTGTGTACTTTTTCTTGCCAGAAACCAAAGGAATTGCCTTGGAAGACATGGATAAATTGTTTGATTCTAGCATTAGTGCCCACAAAGCCCATAGAATTGTGGTTTCTATGGCCCGACAAAATGCCGACAAGGCGTTGCACGCTGAGCGTAGCAAGGTTGAAGTGTAAGTATATAGACTTAATGAACGTATGAGTATCAGAGGGAAAGTAGAAAGTAGAAAGAAGAAAGAAGAAAGAAGAAAGAAGACTGAAAAATTAAAATTAAATTGTATTCAATCGGCATATAAGCGTCTCGAAGTATAATCCGTATCGTTACTGGTAGTCGTCCTCACACTTACGTATCAGAAGGACTGTATAAAGAGAGAGCACTTGACATATTCGTGCATGAGGATTTCGCAGCCAAATGGCGCTACCACCCACACTGTCACCAGGCACGGCTTGCCTTTGGAGCCGGGATCGATGCCTTCGGTAGTGTGATACAAAATCGTAAACAATAAGTGGTGAACGATTCTGGCTAATTACATGATCTGCATGTGATGGCCAGTTTTTCTCCATAATTACGAACGAGCAGGGCCACAAAGAAGATGCCGGCAGTTCCGATTGCTTAAATCGCTCGCAACAACCTGCAACAACGTCAAGTGAACACCTACATACAGTTTGACACGGCCAACAGTACTTTCCATCGCCTCCCGTGCCTCGCAGCACTGACTACTGCCAGGAAACCATCGCCTCTGCCCTTCTCTTCGGCATTGCCCCTTCGAGCTTTGGCCCGTGGCACCCGATGGGACGCGTCACGTGCTCATCGGATCTTCTCCACAAACTACTGCACCCGAGCCAGGCTTTGATACCACTGTAGATTATCGGATTGCTCTGCTAAATAGGCGGTGAATTCAGGATAAATTGGTCACTTAGAGTAAAACATGACAGAAAAGTCCAATGGTGTAGAAAAAAAAAAACCAAGCGATGCCGAATCCCATGAAGACCGTGTGTCTACGGTGGTTGTTACCGACTTCACAGCTCAGGCCAGTGATTCCATGAAAAGCTTGGGGCTGGACAGTGGTTCCAAACTTGCTGTGGACCCACAAAATAGTCACAGCGGTCTGAAACTATCCTCTGACTATGCAGATGAAGACGACGAAGATGAAGACGAAGACGAAGACGACACCATCGATGATTCGGCTGATGAGGACGATGAGGAATATGAAGAAGATGAAGATGTTCTTGAACAGGAGCCCGTAGGAATACAGCTGCTGATTCCAAGCAACATTCCACAGGCTGTGCCCAAACTCAACCGTCGCATGTCCAAATCTGATGCCAATTCCATTGTGGGTGGTGAACTGGTCCAAGACGTTTATAGCAATGAGCCACCTGAAAAAATCACGCCAGACAGCAAGACCGGCACCAAAAAGCACGGTGGTCGTTCCAGTACATATGACAAGGAACATCATCCTGTTTCTGACCCAAATAAGACGACAGAGGAGCAGGATAGACGGGCAGCAGGCGGACAGCCCAAAATCAACCGGAAGAGTCTGAGCTTGGAGCCAGAACCCAAAGTGTTCTCGTTCTCAATGCCGTTTGGAGGACTTTCCAACGTGCGGTCCAACTTGTATCGGCAGTTCCAATCTTTCAAAATCGACTCGCATCTTCCGTTGATAGGCCACTCTGCCAACCACACCGGGTCGCAGTCCAGTTATCTTGAACAACTCAAGAACGACATGGACCTCAAGTTGGAACGTCAACAGTCCATTAGCACTGTGGAAGATGCCAATTACTTCAAAAGCTTCAAGGGCCTCGATAATGTCAGGTTTCGGGCTGTCAAGCACTCGTTGTCGACAAATCTCAACGAAATGCTTCCTGATTTTATCCAGAACACCAAGAAGGACTACGAAAGCATCTACAACGAAATAGAGGGCAATATCGTCATCATGGGGGGCTACAGAGGCTCTATTCTCCGTAGTTCTAAGACGCACAAGCGGCTCTGGATTCCTCTCAAGGCTGGCTTCAATCTACGCAAAGTCGACTTGTTGATAGGACCCACGCCCCAAGACGAGCTACGCGCCATGGATCTTATATATCCCGACGGTGTGCTCAAAAACATCGGACCCATTGATATCTGTAAGAAGCTCATCAAGAAACTAGATGCCAATCCGAAGACCAACGTCAAGGAGTTTGGCTACGACTGGAGATTAAGTGCCGATATCTTGTGCAAGCAGTTTGAAAAGTTCTTGGAAAAGTTGTACCGAGAAACTGGCAAACCTACGCTTGTTATTGCCCATTCTATGGGCGGTCTTATTGCCCACGGAGCATTGAATCACAACCCCAAGTTGTTCCGGTCCTTGGTGTACGTGGGAGTGCCCAGCGAATGTCTTAATATCTTGGGGCCAATTAGATACGGAGACTCGGTGATTCTTAATGACAAAATCTTGACCTACGAAACAAACTTCATGATGAGATCAGGGTTTATATTTTTGCCGTTAAGTGGCAGGGTGTTTGTTAATAATGAGACCAATGAACACTTTGATTTAGACTACTTTGATCCAGATACTTGGGTGGAGTACAATTTAAATCCGTTGGTAGCTAAAAAGAGAAAATTGCTTGAAGAG
Source organism: Suhomyces vadensis (assembly GCA_030575035.1). Classification (NCBI taxonomy): domain Eukaryota; kingdom Fungi; phylum Ascomycota; class Pichiomycetes; order Serinales; family Debaryomycetaceae; genus Suhomyces; species Suhomyces vadensis. The sequence continues at coordinate 15,340 of JAJMGK010000017.1, read as the reverse complement.
CAAAATCTGAATTCCAGCTCCTCCACCTCCACTTTGGTCAACTCAGAGTATTCCGGCTCTAGGCCCATTATCAACTCCATCAGTAACAAGCTCAAGCATTACCGGTCCATAAGTATGAACCGTCGTTCGAAGCCTGCTTCTGTTGACACCACTTCTGGATCTGCCAGGGTCGCCTCTCCCGGGTCGCCCCGCAACTCGCCCAAGATCACCTCGCCCAAGTTCGGAGACTCTGACCAAAACGGTGAAGCTGAACACTATTCATTTACCTTCACCGAGGCATACAATTACCTCAGCGATACTCTCAAGAGGACCAAAGATTACGTCTTGGGGTTGAACTATAAGGAAGAATTGGAATCAGAATATCCTCCTGTAGCTATAGTATACGGAAATAAAGTGCCATCTGTGCGAGGGTCCAATGTACGAGACCTCCAGGATATCAAGGACGGGAATTACTACGAGTTTTTCTATGGCCACGGTGACGGTGTTGTCCACCAAAGGTGGTTGATGCCAGAAAAGAAAGGGTTCACCTACTATGACAAATCAACCGGACTTGGCCAAATAGTAGGTAAATTCCCCAGTGATTCGGGCCACGTTAACTTGATGACCGATTTTAAAGCCATGGGCAATGCATTGAATGCAGTCGTCGAGGCTGAAAAAGGTTGGAAAGCAAAGAAAGCAAAGGCGATTAGTAGCCAAGCTAAAGCCCAACAGGGAAGATCCAGAAGTGCATCAACTACAGTTAAAGTACCGCTCCTGGACCTTGTCCATGGCTGAGATGAGTGCTTAAAGGTGTCGGAATTTCTGTATATAGCCTATTTAGATTGTTGAAACGATTGAGCGTCATGATATAATTTAGCATCGATGTTTCCAATATATGCTCGGTCACCAAAACCTCCAATAAAAAACACATCATCAACTATCAACTTGACCCATTTGGACTTATGTGGACCAATTCCCCCTGGTAACCAAGCAACAGCATCAGGGTGTCTCTGTAGAAAACATGCTTGTAGTCTCCATACATCAAACGGAGTTCGAAATGGAACCCAATTAAACCTTCCACTAAGGTTGATCCGGGGCTGACCTGCAGGCGAATCTTCAATTCCTCCTGGATACGTAGAATTGACCTCTTCATAACTAGGATGGTCACCCGTTCTAATAGTAAACGAAAAGTCTGAGCCTCTGAAGATATTCTGGTACGTGGTCCCCACTTCCACCACCAACCAGTACGGATTTCCGTCATCATCGCAATCGGCATAGTACTCCATAGAAGAAAACGGTAACAGTCTAGAACTTCCATCGGGGTTTTTGATCTGTTTAACTGTATTGATATTGGCTAACGATTCTCTATGGACTAGCGTTCTGGCGACCGAAGCTGCTTGTTCCTCAGATGGAGCCTCATCTATGATAACCCCTGGAGTAACTGCACGTACAATTACAACAATGGCAAGTAAATAGAACCTAGAAAGCATATTGTGTGTTTGAAGTCTAATTACTTGCTTCCGTATCGGACTTGACCCTTATCTTTAAATGCACGTGATACTTCAACTTTTCTTGAAGTCGTTACTATACTGACTGGGCAAACTAGAAAATACCTGTTTAGCTGTGACAGGTACCCCTGAGTCAGTTTCAACTGAATATTGGTATTTGACAACAGGTCTGCGGTTATGTCACAGCTTTATCGAGTACTTCGGTTTCTCAAAGGGTCCAAGAACTCAGGGTCCAGGGGTGGTCGGTACCATAAGACTTATAATATGCAGTAACTTGAGGTTGATATTTAACTTCTCTAACTACTTTTGTTTAAACTACATATCAGATACTAAGGCTATTATGGCACTTGCTCATTACGGCATCCTTCAATGCGTTTGCTGTATGGATCTAGTAGTCTTTTCTTCCTATGTCTTGATCGCCAAAATTAGGCTGCAAAAAATGGCCCGTTTCGCGAACTTGTTCATGCACAGCGTTCATTTTACACTCAGGCTAACTGGTATTATTTTTTATGCAAGGCACTATTCAGTTGCAGTTCCAAACTGAAGTATAGTTTTTACTTTAGCACCTTCAAGACTACGAGAGGTTTAGTCGCATAGTCCAGAAACTAAGCCTCTATAAAAAGAACACATATAGCACACTTTCACCCGTCGTAGTTCATTAAAAAGCAGAAACTTTGGCTGAAATTTTACTGACTACTTCTAATATCGAAAGATAGGGTCAGTATCAGAAGTGTTTTGGCTGCAGTTAACTGCTACTAGATAGTTACCTTTCTATTTCTGATTACTCAAGATATATTCAAGATAGTAATTATCTGACCAGTCTACACGGCTAAACCTTAGAACAAAAGCGCTATAATCATTATTGTTCAAGCTAGTGATTGCGGCTCTTACACTTTTAATAAGTGTGCTACCGATTAAGCATACATGTGAGTATTCTCAATGACGGTTGAGGGTAAAAGAAGAGTGAAAGAAAGGAAAGCCTAATGTCAAAAGATTGAATTTTTCACTTATGAACAAAGACACCACAGCCTATTCACCTGCTTTATTCTACGTCACGGTCTTAAATTACCAGAAAACTTTAGAAACTACTTGATTGTCTTCCATCACTCGCTGCCGATACTTCTCGGCCGTCATATATTTCCATTTTAGGAAGTAGTTTGAAAAGTAGTTTGGGTGCAAAATTTAGAACCCAAACCTTATATACTAATTTAGCTGTTAGAAATCATTATAAAATACATAAAATTGTACAAGCCTGGCAAGACTGCTCTATCTTCTATATGTAAGTAGCCTATTCGTCCAACAAATATAACTTCCTCAACTTATTAAACCGCTCAAGGCCATCGTTGATATCAAACGACTTTCTTCGCTTCGGCACTCCCGAATTTATATCATCCATTATCGAATCATCGTCGATTTTCAAGTATTCTCCATCCATGCCGATATTTTGTTTAGAATGAACCATCACTTCTTGTAGGTACTTGTACACCTTAATATCGATTCTACTGTCCGTGGAAGTCATGCTCTGTGAGTTGCAACACCATTCCTTGTGCTCGTGATACGGGTTGAACCCAGACACATCGTCAGGAGGTCCGTCTTCATAATCATCGGACGAAACTGATGTTATGGGATATTTGCAGGGCGTGAGGATCTTGGAGTTCGACAAGTTGAGATGTTGCGCAGCCAAACACGCTTGTGATTCAATATTCGACTCGAGGCGGCTTTCGGGATTCAAAAACACTCTCTGGTTGCACTTGTTGCAGATGAGTAGCAATATTATCTGATTGGAGAAACTCTGCACGTTCAACGACCATCCCAATAGCGACAAGTTGTATATCCAGTTCGGGGTTTGCTCGAGGATCAGCGAAACGTTTTCCTTGTTGTCTTTGAAGTACCGTTGGATGAACCACTGGTTGGACATGGCCACAAATGCAGCGTCTAGTGACGAAGCCTCCAGCACGAATTTTTCCGCAAACAAGCCGGCAAACTCCGTCAACACGACACTGTTGTCAATTAGGTTTTTGAGGTTCCGTAAGTAGTCGTTGATGAGAAGCTCGTTGGTAATGCTAATATACGGTCTCAAGTAGTAGATTCCTTCAAGTGGCGTCTCGAAGTTCTTCCAGGAACACTCGTTGCTGTGGCCGTCAGCCATGACCAGTTGTAAGTACTTCTGCTTAAGAAGTTTGTTGAGCGACGAGCTCGAGGTCTCCTGGTCCTCTGAGGCCACCGAATCGTCCTCAAAGGGGAAAAGCATCATCTGAGGTGCCGATCCGCCACTGGCGTTGCCGTCACAGAACTTTAGCACCAATTGCAGGCTACAGTTGGTGCACAAGAGATGGTTCTTGCTGTTGTTGGTGAGCGAAAACGACACGCATTTCCATCCGTTCCGAGCACATTTGAGTTCGTTCAACTCTGTTTCAAACACCTGGTCCGTCGGCGGAGAAATCGGCTCCCTGGAGCCTTCGTCTGAAGGTACCCTCCAGTTCATTGGGGTGAAAGAGCGCAAGCGAGCCAAGAGCTGTTCGTGGTTGTAGGGGTCGAAAACCGTCATTCGGGACTGGATCGTTTCAACAGACTTGCCGGTGTGTTTTGATTTGTGGTAGTTGAAGTGGTTCTTGGCCTTGACCCGTTGGAAGTACTGGATGTCTGGATGATTGTAAGCATCGGGGTTTGGCGGTGCCGAGGACGACACCGCCGATTTCTTGGGTGTGTTCACGATTGCAAAGTAGTCTTGCAACACCTGGTACGTCGAGGAGGGTTCAGCCATGTCGAAGTGCCCCTGTCTTGCTGGGGAGTGTGGTTCTGCTGCCTTGTGTAGCACACTGTGGTTCATCAGTATCACGAATGAGCCACGTGATGGGCGGCGATGCTTATCTGGGGGCATGTTCAGGCACGTGACCATGTCGATGTCCATTTTTCACACCGGTGCCAGAAAGCTGGAGTAGAAAAGCCACCACCGCCAGAATGTCCAAGAGACCCACCTTAGAAGTGATTGAGGATGACATCGACAACATGGACATGGACATTGCAGAGTTCGACCCTTCGTTGAGAACTCCCATTGCGCCGCTTCGTCCTGAACCCAGTGTGACTCGATCCCAAGACCCAAGATCAGGGACCCCAGGCATGGCAGGATTCCCAGGCTTTTCCGGGTTTCCTGGCATGCCCACGGCTCCAGCTGCCACAAACAGACCCCAGCACCCAGATGTGGTAGATCCTACCAGCTTTTCACAGGAAGAACGAGACCAGCTCCTGAGGTTTCAGATCATCTATCCTTGCTACTTCGACGTGCAAAGATCTCACAAACAAGGTAGAAGAGTCAGTGAAAAGAATGCGGTGTTTAATCCGTTGGCCAAAACCATCTCGGATGCATGTAGACACTTGAGATTGCCTGTTTTGCTTGAGTTGGAAAAGACACATCCCCAAGACTTTGGTAATCCAGGAAGAGTCAGAGTCTTGTTGAAAGACAACAAAGATGGCAACAAACCCACGGATGCTAGATTCCAAAACAAAAGAGTGTTGTTCAACTCCATAGCTGCATACTTGAAAGACCATCCGACCACCTTGGAGAGCGTTGGCACCAAATCCAGCATCGCACTTCCTCCAGACTACGACGGGTTTGAGCCGGAAGAAATACCCCAAGTTAAGGGCTACAGGATGAACACTCTAGTTCCGGTGCATTCCAAATACAACTTGAAGCACCCGATGACCAAGAGCATCTATGACCCCGAGCCCGAGGAGTCGCAACAGAAACCCATCGCTCCAAAGGTGCCCAAAAAGAAGGTGATGAAAATCAGAGGTTGAGCAGAGTAATCTAAGGGTTGGTTGTTCAATTCAATATATACTAGTAACTGCTTATTTAGGAGCATATGTAGCTCTGTAGCTTTGAATCAGGCTAAGTTCCTCGTCGGTGATCTTGGCTTTCAAATGGTTAATAATGTCACTCAAAGACACGATCGACACAACAGGAATGCCGTATCTGGCAGCCACCGCCTGAGTGGCTGACTTTTCGCTGTCTTTGGTCGTTTCTTGTCTGTCTAAAGCAATTATACATCCAATAACAGCTCCGTTTTCATTGCCAATGATTTCAAATGCTTCGTTAATAGCTGTACCAGCCGTCATTACGTCATCGATAATCAACACCTTTTTCCCTGCTAAGGCACATCCAACAATAGATCCACCTTCACCATGGTCTTTCTTTTCTTTTCTGTTGAAAGAATATCCGACGTTGGAATAGTTTTCAGGATCCAATTCAGCCAACTTGGCTACTGTAATGGCAGCTAATGGAATACCCTTGTAGGCAGGACCGAATAAGATATCGAACTTAAGTCCTGACTTAATAATTGCATTAGCATACGAAGTTGCCAACGTAGATAACAATTTACCGGTATTGAAGAATCCCAAGTTGAAAAAGTATGGTGATTGACGTCCTGACTTCAACGTAAAGGAGCCAAATTTCAAGGCTTGGGATTCCAAGGCAAGATCCAAAAATTCGGTTTGATAGCTTTGCATGGTTGATTATGACTACAGGTGTTTCTTCTCAGAATATATAGTCTCTGAGAAGAGAAGAGAAAGAGAAAGAGAGAAATAAGTGGCTCATCGCCGAAACGGCTGAAAAAAATGTTCTTATACTATAAGGTCACGTGCTTGTAGCCGTCGTATGCCTCGTCACATGCTTCGGTAGCTGCAAAACTCCATACATCTGGGTCGCTGGAACACTCTCTGAGAATACAGTAGTGTTAATTCCTGATTTCCGATAGTATTACAATGACTTAAGTCACCTGGTATAAAATGATATCTCGGACCTTGAGATTTGCTAATGAAGACTTGAATTTGAACACCCAGGCAGACAAGACATAGGGATAAAAAGTCTTCAAAGTATAGACCGAAATGAAGTAATACTTAGACATCCCTAATAGCATATGAGGGATATTATTGGCATAGCTGGTAGTCATATAATTGAGGGATTATTAACAACCCGAATAAAGGTAACGAATAAGGTACGAGATGTGCGAAGTAAACCATATGCAGTGGTAAAACATAGAGGAATGTGTATCATTTGCATTAACTTTCGTTGAACATTAAGTAGACTATTGTAGGGTATAAATTCTAATTAGCAACCCAATGTTCAGCCCAGAGAATTTCTTAGGTACTGAATGTCTTTCCAATTTTCTACGATTTGCACCCAAATTATGCAAAACAACTCTGTCTGTGATTGACGAAGCAAGAGATGTTAGATCCAGAGGAGCAATTTTTTTACAAGTACTGGAATTAATCTTTTATTTGAATAGCATTTTTTAATATATAATTCACCGCTCAACCTTCTGATTCGAGGACTATCGCTAGTAATTTTTTAAAAGAAATATGAAGTTGCTCCAAAACGATACTCTATGCCAAACTATTAAATTGATTAAGATTGCCCCCAGTTTGATACTTTATGCTAATTCTAATTTCGAAAATAATTGCCCCCAAAGTTTACTCTATGCTAACTAGAATAAGAACTGCCCCCAGAGTGGAAACTCCATGCTAGAACTTACCTCAGTTGCCCCCAGAGTATCACTCTATGCTAATTTTTTTTGAAACTAGAATTGCCCCCAAAGTTTACTCTATGCTAACTAGAATAAGAACTGCCCCCAGAGTGGAAACTCCATGCTAGAACTTACCTCAGTTGCCCCCAGAGTATCACTCTATGCTAATTCTAATTTCGAAAATAATTGCCCCCAAAGTTTACTCTATGCTAACTAGGATAAGAACTGCCCCCAGAGTGGAAACTCCATGCTAGAACTTACCTCAGTTGCCCCCAAAGTATCACTCTATGCTAATTTTTTTTGAAACTAGAATTGCCCCCAAAGTATCATACCATGCTAATCTATATTCAATAATTTTCAGGCGACACCAAAATACCGCTCTAAGCACTCTGTTATACTTCCTTCAACTTACTTTCATACTTATTAGTCCACTATTCAGTTAGTAAAGGGCTCGCCTCTCGAACTTCAAATTCAAGTTCTGTGTGCAATTTTGAACTCTCTAGACTTTTTCTTCTCTGTAATAGTAGTTGGAATCTTCAAAAACTGAGTATGCAAATTTCTCTTATAAGCCTAGTTTATCAATTGGTAGCATTTGTTTGTATTTTTTTTTTTTTTTTTTAGTTTTTTAGTTTTTTAGTTTTTTTTTATTTTTATTTTTAATGTTATAATTTCACATTTGGCCATTTTAAGTTAATGGGAAGTTATGATATGTGTGACATCAGATTGGATTCTCCTAAGCTTTCTCTTAAACCTGTTCAAATCATATCTAATATCATTTTTACAATTTTCCATACAGGCTCCAAGCTTGTCTTCTGCGTGTCTCAAATATTTTCCATCTTCAATGAATTCTTTCACAGAGTATTTGAAGTTACTCATCTTTCTCTTGATTTTCCTACCGCTTCTGCCAATTATTCCATATTTAATCTTTTCCTTCAAGTTTTCGGTCTTGCTCGGTTTTGCTGAACCGACGTTGAAGGTAAGATTTCTGTAATATTCCCGAAATGCCTGTCTTTGTAATTCCTCGTACTCGTACTTCTCTTTTTGATGCTTTAAGAATCTCAATCTTTCTTGCTCTGCTTTTTCTTTGATATCTACTACAGTTGGTATCTCCGAATTGATTAGTTTAGCAGAATTTTGAGACTTTTGGGTACGTGGGTTTTGCTTACTACTTAAGCTTTCTTTCCCTTTAGTTCTCACATGGCTTTCATTATTCATCTTCAAAGAACTGTTTATTTGCGTGGTTTGCAACTTTTTTTCAATAATATTTGCATAAGTTGTACTCGAGACTGTTTTTGCAGCTATAGTCGGAAAAGTAGAGCCACCAATATTGGAGATCACCTTTCCGGAGCTAGTATTGAATCTTTCTACTGTTTCTTTAATTTCTGGAACAGTATTCAGAGAGTTTTGCTTTTGAACAAATGATTCTTGTGAGACCTTCTCAGCATTATTTCTTTGGACTTGGACCAATTCTTCTTCCGTTGTTTCAAATTTTGGCTCAAAATGGTTTTTGCTAGAGCTAGTTTGTGCTTCCTCGTTAGATGGGAAACTTTCTACCGGACACAAGGTTTCATCTCTTGGTCTTTTTGCTTTCTTCTTTAAATTCTCGTTTTTCTTCTTCTTCTTGTTCTTTTTCAGAACTTTTTTGGAGCAAACCTTTGAATCGATATCCTCCTGATTATCATTAGGAATGCTACGAACTTTTTGAAAAGAATATCTTCTAACTGGGATTTCAAAATTATTGGATGTTTTGATGTCATTGATATTATTGTTGATTCCCTCAAACATGGCAATTCTTGCAGAAGTCTTAGACTGAGTTCGAAGATGTTTAAAGGCTGGAGAACAAGAATCTGGGCCCTTGGAAACTTGAACTTCAGAGGATAAACCTTCTTCTACCTCTTTCATGACTTCTGAAGACTTATTGGTATTTTGGAAATGGGTATTAGATGCTTCTAAATGGACAATTGTCAGTTTCTCAATATTATTATTATTGGCACTTTCAATTGAAGTAGCGGCTGATATTTCGGGTTCAGTACCTGGATCTTCCGAGAAAACCAGACTTTTACCGGATAACTGATTGGATGGTTGTTTAGATTCTGAAACGAATTTAGCTTTAGAATTACTATCCAGGGATTTTCTTGAGTTTTTGGACGTCAAAAATTTATCATTGGTAGACATGTTTAATTCTCGAAGTTCTTGTCTTCTCAGTCTAACTCCTTCAAGAAAACCGAGGGTTCTTCTGTAAATTGATGAGTTCTCAAAACCACCAAGAGCATCCAAGCGTAATATTTGGCCTGTGAGATCTCTGTCGAAAGCCTTAAGAGTCTTTGGAGAAAGACTTTCTAACCACTCTTGGTAAGAGGATTCGGTAAATCTCTCGAGGTGAACATATTCATCACAGTGAAGGACAGTTACTGGAACCAGCTTGGTAGCCCTATCACCATTTCCGAAGTCATCAGTCAGCTTTGTTGAATTAACATTCAGCTCTGGTAATTTCTCTTTAGGTTGAGTATCTTTTGGTTCCATTTGTGATTGGCCATCAAAACTTGACGTTAAACCACAAATAGCCAAACCATGAGCTGGAGTCTCCTGTCTTCCATTCTCTAGACTATTGATATCTTCAGTAAATGAAATACCAGTTTCATTTTGTCTCGTTAAGGAAAGGTTTTTGTCATTTAAATTCTTAGATTCAATTAACTTCGAGTCTTGAGGTGATTTTGCAACCTGTTCATGCATTGACTGAGAGACAAAAGGACTTTCCAGGGATTGGACGTCAAAGGAAGCGACTTGAGTGTCGGGGATTGATAAAAGTGACATGAGTAACTTTCTGATCGATAATAAACTAATTCTATGAACTAATCTATTAAGGAAGAATAAAGGGAAATCAAATTAATGTAAGTTCACAAATGAGAATATAAGTAATTTCCTAAAACACAAATGAGAATATAATTTCCTATATGCAGACGAAAATTTGCACCCAAAAAAAAATTAGATTGGGAAATCCCCAGCGCATAAGCACAAGTTACAAAAAGACAAAAGGTTTACAAATCGAAATCTGGTCAGTCTTCACGAAACTCGTTTGACATCTCAAACTGTGCGAAAAAAACATACTTCAAAATCCCTGCTCAAATATGTTTTAACCATTGAACTAGAATTGGAGGTCAGTTCTATTTATTCTTACGATTCAAGTTTATTAAAATTTATTAAAATCCTGCTTGTTCACAAGTGAGATAGAAAACACCTAGTAGTTTAGGTGCAAGCCTCTAATCAAACTCATCAAAATTTCTAAAATGCGATCGTAACAGCTTATCTGGGAAGTTAGATGTATTTAAATAATTCTTCAAGAATTGTCGTATAAAGAAAAAAAAATCCTCATTAGTTATTCATGAATGGTTAAATGTTCTAGTCTAAAACCAATAACTGGGTGATAAGAGTCTTTTAAGTCAGTAAATGGCTCCATTTAAATATTCCTTATAATTTACAACTTAAATATTTTCTGAAGTATTACGAGTCAGAAGAAAACAAGACCCCATATCCTTTAAAATTTGGTTTATCGAAGTTGTCTCACTTCTCCAAAATGACGTAGTCTCAGTAGCCATTGACTAGTTAATTGCGTTTAGCCGAGCTAATTTAATTGTACAATTCTTCAAAAAAAAGCTTATTCCGAATCTGCATCAGTGTTTTGTAGGAAATAGTAAAAAGGCAAATATCTCTTCGTTATATATTTATTATAGTATCTTTTCCAGTTGAAGAGCTAGAAGTAACTGCGGAAAGGATTCTTCCCAAAGTCCAAAGTAAAATACTTACCGCAGAAGCTATTGCCAAATATGAAGTCTAGTCAACTAGTTGTTTCGCAAACTACTGTTCACTTCAAATGCAAATTCGGTGCAACATCAGCCGTGCGGGCTGTGGGTTCTGCGTGAATTAGGTACGGCAAGACATTCTTCGACGTAAGCGCGTTCTGGCGAATAATTACTTCTAACATGTTTCTAGATCACCAACAGGACTTACTGAGTAGAAAACAAATACCGCATCCCTGAATCTTCCCCGCTGGTGTGATGGAGCATCTCTTTCGGGCTTGATTAAAATTTGTTTTACTCAATTCTCGTAAATAAGGGCCAAGTTAAATTTTGTGCAAGATGAGGGATTTAGAATCGAACTTTTGGTTGGTACCAAAATAGCGCAAGTTGTTTTTGCAATCATTGTTCAGAGAATGTATAACAGTGCGCTCCCAATTAACTATTGGAGCATTTGTTTTTCCAATGAAATAATTCCCTCAGAATTTAGTGTTGCAATAAGGAAGCAAGCTATGTTATGGTCCTGTTCGTTCACTCATACGGCTACAATTAGAACCAAAATTACTTGGTATACTGTGCTAATAAATGGCCATATTAGACCAAGTTAATTCGGGGCCGTACATTGCCATCAAATTCCGAATTTTGGAATAAGCTGCCTCTCGAATCATATTCATCAAGGTGATTTATAAATACCTAAATTTCCGCTGGTTAATTAATTTATGATTTCCAATACATTGTCTATACCCAATGGCTGCAAGTTCCATTTCGGATAATTCCACCAAAAATTTCGAGGATTTCGAATCTGCAATCAGTGAAGATGGAAGAATAAAATTTGATGAAGTTGATTTAGAAAGAGGTAAAGATTCAGTGAAGAATAGAAAAAGGCGTTTTTCCATTCACAGCAGAGAAAGCAAATCAGGTTCCAATAATATTTTCACTATCAATGAAAAGGTTGCTCCAGAAGTTTTATTACCCGGTATATTCAAGACTATATCTCATAAAGTTGAGAATGAACTTGAAAAGGGAGTGGTGTTGGATACGGGAAGTCCAAATGAATTTTCGACCGTAGACTTCCATACCACTTCCATTGAGTCCATTGCTAAAAGATTCAATACCAATATTGAGTATGGTTTATCAACTTTGCAAAATGAAAATGCCTACAAGCAGTACGGATTAAATTTACAATCCAAACCTCCTTCAGGTTTAGCAAAAAAGATATTTATACACTTCTTTGGAGGTTTTGGAGCTTTACTTTTAGGTGGAGGAATTTTATGTTGTGTATCATGGAAACCGTTGGGGGAACCACCAGCTATCGCAAACTTAATTCTTGGTGTTATCTTATTTATTGTCTTTCTTGCTCAGGCTTTGTTTAATTTCTTTCAAGATTTCTCAAGTTCTAGAGTTATGGATTCAATTCATAATATGATTCCATTAGAATCAAAGGTTTTGAGAGAGAAATCAATAATCAGTACTGATTCAAAGAATTTGGTACCCGGGGATATTGTACTTTTTACTGCTGGCGATAAAATTCCTGCTGATATTAGAATTACTGAATGTTCTCCTGATTTATCTTTCGATAGATCTATTTTGACAGGTGAATCTAATCCTATTCCTGGTACTTCTAACAGCGATCCGGAAAAGTCAAACTATTTGGAAAGTTCGTGTATTGCAATGCAAGGTACTTTTGGAGTAAATGGGTCTGGACGTGGTATTGTTGTCTCAACTGGTGATAATACAATATTTGGCAGTATTGCAAAATTAACTGCGAAGCCTAAAAAGGGTTTAACTCCTTTACAATACGAAATCTTAAGGTTTGTTCTTTTGACTAGTTCCGTTATTGTTGGTTTAGTGGTCTTATTATGTATTCTTTGGGGTGCTTGGTTAAAAAGAAGTTACCCTAATTGGATAGACGTGCCAACATTGATTGTCGATCTTGTTTCTGTAGCAGTTGCATTTATCCCAGAAGGTTTACCAATTTCGTTAACAACTTGCTTGATTATTACTGCAGGTCAAATGAGAAAGAACAAGATCTTGTGCAAATCTTTAAGTGTTGTTGAAACTTTAGGATCAATTAGTGTATTGTGTTTCGATAAAACTGGTACCTTGACTAAGAATTGTATGATTGTAACTGATTCTTGTCAGGGAACGAATGAAATTGGATTAGAAGATATTAATACTAAAACTCCCCAAGACAATCATTTGATCACAGTTGCGACGATGTGCAATGAATCTTCCATGGCAGCTAATAAAGCTATTAATGGTAATGCAACTGATCGTGCAATTCTTCAATTTGCATTCGATTCTAGTAGCAATGACGAATCATTAAATTCAAACTGGAGCAAGGTAATAGAAGTTCCGTTCAATTCTAAAGAAAAATATATGGCTACCATATTAGAACCCAACAGTAAAAATGAAAATATCTGGTCAGAAATTGGGTTTAATGCTGGTTATGTGGAATATGAAAATGAATATTTACTTACTGTTAAAGGTGCTCCAGACATTTTATTGGAAAATTGTGGTTTTTTCATGGGGGAAGATAGTAAACTAAATGTTATGACGGAAGAGTCTAAGAAGAAAGTAGAAAACATTCAGTATGAATGGTCAAGAAAGGGTAAAAGAGTTGTAATGATGGCTTCTAAAGTAATTCCAAAAGATTTATTTTTCCTTCAAGACCGCCTTGAAACAGTCCGGATTATCAGAGAAACCGTCAAATCTAGTTTAATATTAATCGGTATGGTTGGAATTGAAGATCCTCCAAGGTCTGGTGTCGAGAAAGTTGTTGATACTTTAAGAGGCGCTGGTGTTAAAATAATTATGATTACTGGAGATTTCGAATTGACTGGAATTTCTATTGCAAGACAATGTGGAATTATTACTACAGAGAATATTGATTCTATGGGCAGTTTATCATTTAATCCTGGGGCTATTGATCCAGAAAACCCAAGATCTATAAGTGTAACAGGCCCTCAGCTCAAGCTGATCAATGAAGAACAATGGAAAATCTTAATCCAGTACGATGAGATTGTGTTTACTAGAACTACACCAGAACAAAAACTATTGATAATCAAACAATTCCAGAAATACGATAAAGTTATTGGTATGACTGGAGATGGTATTAATGATGCCCCATCATTAAAGCAAGCAGATGTTGGGATATCCATTATTAGTGCCTCGGACATTGCTAAAGAAGCTGCAGACTTGATCTTGATGGATAGTGAAAATGAAGATCAATTGTTGTACAGCATTATTGAAGCATTGAAGTATGGAAGATTGGTGTTCGAAAACCTAAAGAAAACAATCGGCTACTTGTTGCCAGCTGGAACATATGCTGAGCTATGGCCGGTATTGTTGAGTGTAATTTTTGGTATGCCTCAGATGTTATCTTCTTTCTGTATGATTATCATTTGTTGCATAACAGATTGTATCGGTGCGATCTTTTTGGCATACGAAGATAGTGAACGAAATTTATTGACTAAGAAGCCTAGAAGTATTACCAAGGAAAAATTGGTTGATTTGAAATTAATGGGGCATTCTTACTTCACTATTGGAACATTCTACGCATTTACTTCCATGATTTTGGCGTTCTGGAATATGAAGAGACATGGGATTGCGTTTGACAATCTTTCATTATCATATGGATCTTATAACAATATTCCTAATGTTACTGATTATATTAACATTTCTTCATCGATTTATTTTAACAATTTGGTAATAATGCAAATCTTCAACTTGATGGCTATGAGAACAAGGCACTTAAGTATTTTTCAACATTCGCCACTTAAAAACTACCGACTTTTTTTCGCTATGCCCATTGCATTGGGTGTTACCTTCATAATTAACTATGTCTCAGGAATTCAAAAAAACCTTGGCTCAGGACCAGTTCCAGTAGAATATTACTTTATTTCGCTTGGATTTGGAATAGTGGTCTTTACTTACGATGAATTAAGAAAACTACATGTGCGTAAGTACCCTAAGGGGCTTTTGGCTAGAATCGCCTGGTAAGGATACATGACTTACCATGCTGTACTCCACTACGTGGTTGCAGAAATAAATGTAGAAATCAAATCTGGAATCAAATAACCTACTTCCTTTGAAAGTACAAAAAAGACTATATAGCTATTACTAGAGATACATATAATTAGTAAGTTTATTCAAGTACATTGGTAAAAGTTGGGATCTACTGGAATGTTTGACTTGCAAAATTTTAGATATATTTCATTTTCTAAGTGAAAGATTAAAAGCACTATATTTGAGTAGTAGAATTTAGAGTTGTTCAAGTCATCATCAACTGAAGTCTCATAATAGGATTCATTCGGCCCAAAATAAATCTAATTATGTGACCGGGAGTAGTTTCAGATTTCCTTGAGGTACAAGAATCCTAGCACTCTTTGGCGAATATTAATAAAAGCAGTAAATAGTTATTCTTTTTTTAATTTTTTTTTTTTTCTTAGTTTTTTTTGTTTTTTTGTTTTTTTGTTTTTTTGTTTTTTTGTTTTTTTTTTGTTTTTTTGTTTTTTTTTTGTTTTTTTGTTTTTTT